>JABFFB010000043.1:0-26398 GCA_013623555.1 Fusarium nisikadoi
GCTGCATTCTGCATGGTATTATTTTCCATAGAAGAACAACAAGGCTTAAGTCTAGAAGAATTTGAAGTACAGACAGTTGGAAAACGAGAAGGATAATGATGAAGATGAGGATGAGAACGAGAAGCTAGGAGATAAGTTAGGTTGGTTTATGCAGCTTGGAAACTGATCTATAGTAGCTATAGGTGTTGTATAAAAGTTCTAATAATTGTAGGATTAATATTAACCTTTTAAATTAGATATCATTACTCCATAAATAGAGAATGGGCTGCTGGAGCTGCCGTTTTAGGAGGCACAAGCAGTGCGGGGAGTTCAGCGACAGAAACTCTCAATCAGATATCTGAAACACCTTACTGTACATTACCCCCTGCCCTCAACCCCAACTATAGTGTATCTCCTCAGTATTACTCTACTTACGCTCAACATCCTGCTTGACCTGCTCAATCTCCTCGCCGATTTCAGGATATCCAGAATCCTGACCCAGTCGCTTCCAGTCTCCAAAGAACAGGGGTCCTGGGTGGCAGACTGTCAATGCAAGGAGGGCTGCCATGATCATGGGACCATCAAGGACCATGAGAGAAGGTTCATCGTTGGCAGCCTCAGACTTGAAGCCACCAGAGAGCTCAACTACACGATAGATGCAACGGATTGTGATGGTGATGGTAGCAATGCTCAAAGCTTCGAGATGGTCAGCCTAGTAAGAAGAAGAAGAAGAAGTGGAAGAGTGACATACCCCAGATAAATGACTTCAACTGTCGAGAAGCTCGTAGTTGGATAAATCGGGGGTTAGCGTCTTTAGTGCCCATGCGGCGGACGCGAGACCAAAGATGAGTCGCCAGACCAATGAAGACAGCCAAGGAAAGAACTTGATAGGCCAATCCTGCTACCAGAATGTGCACGCCGGTGTCGACCTTGTTCTGTGTCTTTCCAGTAGCGGCAAGACCTCCACCCATAGCTTGGAGGATCAGCGAGACAACATCAGAGCAGATGAAAATGACTGCATATGTTCTGGGTGACATGAGAGAGAACTGTCTTCCGTATGCTTTGACGACTCGGCCGAGGGAGAGATAAATCGGAGCAGAGATGAGAGCGGGCGCGATGGTAAGGCATACGAGCTGGATCACAAAGTACCTGAAGTGGCATAGCTGTTAGCAGCAAGTTCTATGAAAGGACAAAGCGCTACACTGACTTTTTCTTAAAAATACCATCCCCTCGGGCCTGCATAACGCGACCAGCATAGCCAATCGCCTCTGTAACGCAACCGAGCACAAGTCCAAGAGCAAAAGTGCCCCAAACCCTGTATCTAATAGCCAGGTAGAGCTGAATAATGGCGAAGATGGCAAAGACAGCGAGATAAAAGGCGTTGGCTCCAAGATTGGGAACGTAGTGGTACCAGCCGAACTTCTCCACGCTGCAAGTAGCCAGAGTGCAAAGATTGCGGTCGAATGTCGCCATGATGGATATTGGGATGAAATTAGAGGTCGGTGAATTGAATTGAAGCGAGTGTGAATGAAAGTGATGAGTGGCTTTGGGGACCGGCGAATTATTGCTTTTTAAACCATTTCCATCGACATTTCTGAATGACTTTAATTTTTATCACAACCAACAACTCGGAGACTTGAGGTAGCCGACAACAAAAGTTCTCAAATATACGAGCTTCAGTGCAGCCATAAAGAGACACAAGACTCACACACAGCAACGTTGCACGCACAGTCCTCTCTGGAATGTGAACCAGCCTACCACTCACTTTCTCCTCTTAGATGTGCGGCTGAAATCTACAGTCTTAGTGCTTACAGTATGTGTCAAAGGAAAACACTGTTTCAACCAATGTGAAGGTGGTCATACCGTATCAGAAGTTCTACATCTTTAATAACATAACCTCAAACAGATCATAGTCATATGATGGTATCCATAAGCTTACAGGTTGTCATGCAGTAAAATGTTTCGGACTGGAGGGCATCCGGCCATAGGTTATCCAATAAAAAGTTCAAACATCGAGTGAAACCCACTGTTAGCTGCAGATCTTATTAACAGATTGTGCATATACAGGCAGCTCTACGTAGGTACAGGGTGAGTTGAACACAGCCTGCCAGTGTATCGAACCACTTTTGTAGGGCTGTGATGTCTGAAAAATAAGTTCATTTACAGTTAGTCACTCGGAATTTTAATTAGCTGAAAAGGCTTTGCATCTCATGTTATGCATAAATGCGGAGCCATCTGTCATCATTTGCGTGTATTTGTCCAAGTTAAGCTAATTTCAAGATGATCGGAATAAACATTTCAGCTGGGCTTGTGTATCCTTGGTCAGATCTTACTTCTTGGCGTTTGTGCGACGTCCAACACCTTACGAAAGGTCGGTTGCGCGGTTACCAATAGGGAAAACAGCAATGGAGTTTTTGGGTTGCATTGGAAAAATGTTGTTGGGTTTGGCCAGCTCTTCAGAGAATTGCAATGAGTGTTATTCTGAAAGTCGCAGCAATCTACCGCTATATTGATCGCAATTGAGAGCGCCACTCCAGGTAGTAAGCTCAGTGCTGGGCAAGCAATCTGGCCCATACCTTTGTGTATATCTCGTCCTGCGTACACTCCATTGGCCACACCACAGTTACCAAGATCCTTTTTGCTTCGTCCCACGATGACATGTTTTCAACTCGCGTGAACCCTTTGATGTACTTGGAAAACTTGTCCAACATGCCATCAAGCCGCTCGTCATAGTCAGCCGATTGAGCCTGGGCCATGGTCAACGATCCAACGAAGGCTTTCCAGAACCATGTATAACGTTTCTCCTGGTCCATTTGTTCCAATATCTCGTAACCATTCCGGATATCGTCTTCCAAGACTCGTATAGTGTAGTAGCGCAATCGACGTTCAATTGGTAGGCCATGGTTCCAGAGTTCGACAACATTGGTAAGATACATGCCCATGGTCACGCAGAAACTGGACCATGATGATATGAACGTTTGTCGGCCTTGAGGCGGCAGCTGGAGCCTGTCGGAAAACGATTCTATGTGAGAATCTGCCAACGCGAAGAGAAGCCTCGGCGTGTCGCCGCTATGCCAAACTTTCCAGTTGGTATATGCAGACCTGTTTGTGTGTCTTGGATCAGCGTGTCGCGTTATATCTCGCAGGACTGTGACTACCATGTGCATGTCAACGTCCTTGGGCATTCTTTCAGTTGGGAGGAAGCCGAAGAAGAATGGCAGCATCCTCGTGGCTTTCAGGCAGGATATAGTGCCGCTTGTATCATGCAGATGTGGTTTGTGCTTCATTAAGCCGTAATCTGTAACTTTCAAGGGCTCTTTAATACCTCTGGCTACACAGTAATCTGCAATCAAGTCCCTGACGCGACTTGCCGTGCTATGAAGAACATTCTTGGCCCTAGAAGGAAAGGTAGATAGTCAGCAGACATGATCGTCTTTGTGGAAATGTGGAAATCATTACAGAATTAAATAACGACTGGTCAACTCATCTTCCACCTGACCTCTCGCGTCTTGGCCTGTTTGCGGTCGTTTGGAGTCAAGGTAGACCACAAGGCCATTGAGGTGAGACTCGGCAGCTTCAAAGTCTCCCAGACAGGCCTCTGTGATGGCAAGCGTGCTAATGTATCGCGCACACTTTGTCTGCAGGTTTTTGTCTGGCCCGCTTCCAAGCCAGAGGTTGACCTGTCGTATGCATTGGATCTTATGGAAAAGAAACGTGGGCTCAAATAAAGCGAGATCGCCTTTGTTCCGCGCATAATGGATTCCGGAAACCAGCAAGGTATTCTGTAGAAGATCTGGGTTCTGGGTAATGGGGATAAGACTAGTCAGTCCAACTGTTAATATTCATACGTCCGTGTCAAAATCTGGAGCAGGGGCTGACCAATCGTCTGGGTTCCTGGGAAAGGGGCCGAAACCGTACCCAGCTTGAAAGACTGGGAGCAATAATTAGTCATAGGTTGTGGCTGAACTGGGGTAAGCGAACAAACAGTAGTGCAGAAGCTCTTTTGATCTAAGTGGCATCTTAATGGGCAAAGCGTCGAAGGGATCAAACACTCCGCTGGGTCTCATAACGTCAGAGAGCAACGTCATCAAGGACGTCTCATCTGGAGAAGCAATAGCCGCGGCTGCCTGGCCCTGGGTCACAGACCAGACCATTTGCTGTCCAGGACGAGCTTTAGTCCTACGTTCCCGCAGTGGGATCTTTGGCATGTAATGGCATGGTAGCTTCTTCTTAGCACAGTTCAGGCTATTGACGGTTAGAAAACGCCATCTCACTGGCCAGTCCGCCGTAAATATCACCCATTTGATAGCTGACGTACCACGAAGGGCGTTTCTCATCACACCGGATATGCTTCTCGCGACACGCCACGCAGCCACTCCGACTCCGCGTAGTGCGGTGCCTCGTCTTTGGCGTCTTGGCCTCGTCAACGGCATTCATAGCTGTCTCAAATACGCAGAACAACACGCGGTATGCAGAAATTGATAACTTGTAGCCCACATGCAGAGTCTTAGCCAAAACAAATAAATGAAATGCGAGGGGTCACAGGAGGTGAGATTCAACATGGAATGATAGTAACAATATTCAAGCTATTCCTCGTTGGGACAAATAGCCAGTAGTGTCATTTAGTTAGCCAATCATCGTCAGGTTCTGTTTATGTAGTATTATATTGTGGGGCTCTTGCTTATTGAAGCGTAATTTCAAGGGCTTGTGAATACTTCACACTTCACTTACCCTACAGTCCTGTTGGTCATACTGCAGGTGGTGGATGATGTGACACATCACTTAGTTTCTTCGGCAGGTGGTTAATACCTGGCGAAAGAACAACCAATTAGAAGTAAATGGAGAGCTTACATTATTATTTCGTAGCTTGATACAGCTTGTATTGGTAAGAGCGTCATGCTCGAGATCAGTCTAGCCAAGATCATAGAGATGACCTTTTGAATAGGACTGCCGTTGAAATATCGAAACTACACTCACAGCCATTGCTTTCTTCACAACCTGAACCCTTGCAGACTACAGCCTTGACTTGGCCCTTCTTGTGAAAAAGAACCACTTATTTGTTTACCTCGAGTCTCACCCTCAACATGTGTTTTGAAACCGCCGCTGTCATTATAGCGCTCGCCATGAATGTCTCCGCTGACCGGATGAAGATCTTTACCAGGTGTAATATGGGCTGTGATAGCTCAGACGCCTTCTTCTACACAGACCATGACGCCTACAAAGTGAACACCAACGAAGGCTGCCGAAGTACCCCAGTGCCAGGCATGGTCGAGTTCTGTGTAGACTGGGGCAAGTCGGCGTTCAAGAGCTGCGGCGCGTGGCGCAAGCATGCCACCAAAGGAATACCCCAAAAGACCAATGCTCTTTGGAAGCATCGGCTTTGGGGAAGATGGATGGGCCTATTGTGATTGTATACCTGCTGAATTATCTGCCATAGAAGAATGACAAGACTCAAGGAGAGAAGTATTCAAAGTACAGACTGCTTGGTGATAAGAAGGACAAGGACGAGGATGAGAACGAGGACCTAGAGGACGAGTGGGGTTGGTTTATACATCTTGGAATCTGATCTACAGACACTACGGACCGGCCCTGATTGTGGCTAGCTGAAAAATGAGGGGTTGTCGAAACAGTCAAAACCGGGCTGGCTGAGTGGACTCCTCCGGAACTTATTAGACTACTACTATTGGTCTAGTAGGAAACATGGCGATGGCCATCAGTCGTCTAGACCAGACTATTGATCTGCCCGTATTCACTAGCGCCGGGAACCAAGATTCTATACGGAGGCAGACCCTGGAGCGGCTACATAGTGCCGTTAGCCTGGACAGATGCTGAGACATTGATTGTGATATATGCGACAGCTCACGAGGCGGTTAGCGTTGGGTACGCCTGCACAGTGCTACTCGGCCTCCTAATCATCTATAAAAGCTCATCTTCTAATTGTATTCAACCCGAGGAGCCAAACGAAGCAGCTCACTGATATTTCATCTCAATCTAAATAACTTTTCAGTCACCTCTTTCTCTTAAACATTTAGCCCTACAGCTAGACACAATGGCCACCGGAAGATCTGGACTACCTCAGCTGACAAAAGAGGATCAACAGACGCAGATCCGTCTCCTCGAGCTCTGCATGGAACAAGTGGGATTCTTCAGAGGAAAGAAGATCCCAGTCTACACTCCTGGAGAGCTCGAATACGAGAAATCTGTCGCCAACTCGAACCTCCTCTACCGCTTCGAAAGACCAGGATGTGTCATCCAGCCTGAGCATGAATCCCATGTTCGCATCGTCGTTGAACGAGCCAAGAAAGTAGGGTTACCTATGCGAATCAAGAATGGAGGTCACTCATATGCCGGTTTCTCTTCTATCAATAACGGCATCTCGATTGATCTGGTTAATATGAAACGCGTCGACCTCGACATTGATAGCAAGACCATCACGATGGATGCGGGTGCGCTTTGGGCCCACGCTTATCACGAGCTGATCAACGACCATCATGATCAATACATTATCAATGGAGGGCGTTGCCCTAGTGTCGGCGTCAGCGGCTTCACCCTGGGTGGAGGTCTCGCGCCCTTTACTCGAAGCTTCGGGTTGGGAAGTGACACGCTTCTTGAGGCGCGCATTGTCACTGCAGACCATGGGATCATCACAGTCAGCCCTAACGACGGCGAACACGAAAAGAAAAGACTCTTCTGGGCCCTCTGTGGTGCTGGCGGCAATAATTTCGGGGTAGTCACCCAGCTCAAGATGCAGGTCAAACAACTGCACCACAAGTGCTTGGTTGCTGGAGTTTATACCTGGGCACCCTCTCATGACTCTGGGCCTCAGACGGCTTTTACAGAAGCGATGACAAAGTTCTATACTGCTGACTGGACCAACAACATGACGATTGACAGTAGTTGGCTGATGGACCTCAAAGATGCCCGCGCCGATCCTTCTGTTCGATTTCTGGTCTACTATAATGGACTTGAGACAGAATTTGATAAAGAGGTCGATGAACGCCTCGGAGAGTGTGGCAAGGTTAAGGACGATGACAAATCGCTGGCAAAACAGCTCAAGGATCGAACCCTGGAAGAGAAGTCAACCCTTTTCCTTCACGAAACTCTTGTAGCTCAGTGGTCAGAGGAAACCCAAAAAGCTTTACCTTCGAATGCGCTGTTCAGGATCTACACTTCTTTCTCTTTCACAAAGGCAAGCGTCAAAGATAATATCTCTGAGATAATAGAGATTCTGAAAGAGAAGTTGGCGGCTTTCAAGGCAGAGTTCAAGGGCGAAGAAGGCTCCATCAGAGTGACTTGGATTCACTCCGGTGGCAAATCCAGCGAGAAGGGCCCCCACGACTCTGCTTATCCTTGGCGTGAATGCGTCTATCACACGTATATCATGATCGAGTGGAAGGATAAGTGGTTGGAGACGAGAATGAGGCAATTCCTTACAGATTTCAATAAGGCATTGAGAGGCTATTCTATGGATGGGCTTGGCGTGTATGTCAACTTTCCGGATGCAACACTCGACGAAGAAACATACGAGAAGGCATACTATGGTGTTAATCGAGAGGAGCTGCAGAGCATCAAGGCATACTGGGATAAGGATAATCTCTTCGTGTGGCCTCACGGAGTTCGGCCTGAACGTCGCGCCAAGTCTGAGGGCACGGTAATGGAGTTCGCAGCTCCCCCCCTACCTCCCAGCATTGAACCTGCTGTCGAGGGATTTGTCAATCCACAAGAAGCTGCGCGCGTCTCTGTATGCATGTCTTGGGATACATTTAACTCGTCCAGCGGCAGACCTATAGTTGGTCTTGGTAACTGAACCAGCTAGAACTGCTGGGAATAAAGACAAGCTTACAAGTTTAAAACAAGGTTAGGCAATACAGTTCTGGTTTAATCTGATGCCTTAAGACGGCTCAATAGCTCCTTTGACCTGCTTCGCAAAACGACTGTCACTGAAATGCTTGTCCAAACTCAAACGACCTGAATCAGACATAGAAATCACATCCCTCTCTTTGAACGCCTTCCAGATCGTGTTCGTGCTTGTCGGGCTCGTGAAAAGAATCTTGACATTTGTCTTGATCCTTGAGTCGCCTGTCAACTGCAGTATCTCAAACAGTATCTTCTCCACATACATGCCTTGCAGCATATCTTCATCTTCGTAGACATTCACACTGTCGATCACACAAAAGAGTGTTGTATCGCTGCGTAAGCGACGAACGAGGACATTAAACAGCTGGCACAGTTCCTCAACGTCCTCAACTCCTCTCTTTAACAGAGAAAGATTCACCTCCTGAACGACTTTATCAAGATCCGCGTCATCAAAGTCATGCTGATGAAGAAGCTGCGTCGTGAGGCTCTTTATGATTCCGATACCACCAATTAATGGATCATCGAGATCAGTGTGCTGTCCGCAAAAGAACGTAACAGCACAGAAGCGATCGACCTGGCGCAAATTTCGCACAATAGCTGCACTGAATAACGACAAAGGCGTGACGCTGGTTCGGCTGGGCTTCATGTGTCCGTGGACGAGCAGTTCAGTAGAACTCGTTCTGACAACCCACTGCTTGAACTGTGCGTTCTCAACCAAATGCTCAGCCCTCCCTTGATCACGGCGATTCACTAGGGCAGTTGAGGCTGAGATCTCCGCCATGTCGACTTTGTCAACTGCAGAGAGGTCAAAGTCCAAGTTCATGTTGAGGATACGTAGGAGTTGAGCTTGCGATATACGTGCTGGGCCAACCCATGGTCTTCGATCTCGACTGCGTGATCGTTCTGCTTCCAGTTGTGTATGGAGACGAGTGTACTTAACTGCAAGCCTTGCGTTCTGTCTTTTTTGTTCTATCACGTGTATACGTCAGTGGATATTTTCAAGGTGGTGTAGAGGTGAGCACAAACCGTTCAAGGCTGTCAGGTTGGTGAGGTACTCCTGTGATAGCCTCATGAATGCATTCATGGCATTAGACGCAGTTGCAGCGTTGGCCATATTGGCTGCGGCATTTTGTTCATTCGCAGTAGCATTGCGTGCGTTATCTAATGCGAGTTTTTCCTGTCTAGCTGCCATTTTGCGACCGGATTTGTTTATCTCTGACTGGGTATCTGCAATTCTTTCCTGCTCTTCCATGATCTTTGTCTGGTCGAGTTGCAGCTGTTTCAGCTTGTCGATCCCTAGCGTGGGGTTAGCCATGCAGATTCACATCAATGTTCATGGGCAGCTCACCTTCTGAAGCCTTGATGTTCACTGATCGAAGCTCACGAAAGCTTCCAATGTTGGCCTTCTCCATCAGTCTTGAACTGCTGGAATTGAGGTCCTCCAAGCACCCCGTTAGGTCAGCCTTGTAGCTATCGGCTTGCCACATCGATACAAGCATTTTCTTCCCTGTAGATGGATTAGTAGATGGAAGGCTGACTATGTAAATTAGAATGAGAGTTACCTTTCTTCGCCCAGTAGTAATCGATAATATCCTCAATCGCCTGAAGCATTGAGCTAAGGACCTTCTTGGCGGCAGTGACGATATCCTCTTCGTTCTCATAAACAGCCACTATGCTCTCAACATCCTCCAACTTCTCTCGGAACTGGCGAAGACTTGACTCGATCTCTTCTCGAATTTTGGCTGTTCTCTTAGCTGCCTGTCTTGGGTTGGTCACTGAGGGATATCAACAGGTATAGAACTTTTGAGCGTACGTCAAACACAATGTCAAAAACACAGTGAATTACTGAAGAGTAGTCCGTGTTTGGCAGAAGAGAGAGAAGTCTCTTCCCATCGTCAATATTGTCTGCAGTTTTGTGCGCCGACCGTTTCCAGAACCCGATAAACCCCGAGTAGTTATAGTAATTCGCTCTGGCTTTTTCGAGGACATTCACGATATCAACCCATCCTTTCAGGTCGCGGATACTGCGTGTCGTCCCGGCAAGTCTCTTTGGCTCATCACGAGTGGACTTGAGCTCTTCCATCGCTTCAGGGAGCATCTCTTCCCAAAAGGGTCGCCGGCCAGAGTTCTCTGAGATATCTTCAGGCAGTATATCTGGAGGTTCATGCTGGCCGGGCTCTTGGGAGCCAGCGGCTGGATCTTTATAATGCGTCATTGGCTCGAATCGTCCCCGGGCTGTGCTGAATCGTACATCAGGGTTGGCGAAAGCCTCATGAAACTCAGGAAGACGTTCTTCAATGAATTCAATGCAAGGCTGCCGTCTTATGAACCCTCTGTTCTTATTCTGGCTATCGGCCATGAGTTTGACGATGGCCAACAAGCTCGAGTGCCGCTGTGAAGAAGTAATGTGGGCTTTTGGCAAATCATGAACTCAGCCCCATTGCATCAGCACAGCCTGATTTTTGACACAACTGCGAATACAGCTATACCTAAGAGCTGGATTGCAGTGTGGTTTCGATTTCAAGCCGAACAACAATGCCATAGCGTAAGATAGATAAGTGGGCGGAGCTCTCCTTGCTCTGCCTTTGAGCGATGGCCACGTACAATGACCACCCCACTCGCGCTATCGCCTTCTCCGCTGAAGATGTCTGTGACAGTCTGCTAATGGCAACCCATTCCAGAAGGTGGTCAGCAAACATTGGTTATTCCGTTTCAGCTCCAGTGAATGTTGCAGAATTAGCACACAGCTTATGCAGGAAGATAGTATAATGTCCAATCAACAAGCTTCTTTCAACCAGGGTCTTATGCGTCTAAGCGCTCAGTGATCCCAGGCCCTCCACAAAGGACAAGATAATAATATCATGACATTATACATCAGAGATCAGGCGTTCTGAATCATCCTTATATTCTAGGAACGAGTAGAAAGCAGCAAGTTAGAAGAGCCAAGACGTAATAAATTAATCATTGTAGTTTATCTGGCTGAAGATAGGAGCAAGTTCTGCCGTGTTGCGAGAAGGATGCATGGCGATGTGACGTGTCTTACATGCATATTCCTGCCTGATCAGCCTCTTCACAACTTGGCCACACACAGTCCAATCCCTGCACAACCACTTTTAGAATCAGGCTCCGGCCTTCAGTTGGAGCTGCAACCGTGAGTCTTTCCGCTGTGATTGAATTCACCCCAAACACAATACTTGAGCATCGTCAGTTTTGATTGATAGATCGGAAGCAATGGAAGAACCAACCGCAATGCCTCCTCCCGTGGACACTGGGGCTCCAACTGGGAGCAATGACAAATCAGCCCCCAGTACAGCCAATGGAGCAAGCGTGGAAGTCAGTTCAAGCTCAAAGGCCACTACAGAGATCTCTCGTGACTCCAGCAAATTGCTTCCTGGTCAACCCCAGAAGAAGCTGCCTGGGAGCACAACTCCACGTGATGAGACGGGCGATATGCAAGCCGAGATTAAACGGCTCAATCGCCAAATCCAGGACCTCAAGATGATACACCAAGAGGAGCGAGAACAGCTCGAAGACGCACTAGAGGAAGACTATGAGTTCAGAAGCTGGAGCACGCGCGAAGTCAAGGCACCAGGAATGCCCTTTACTCGAAGTCATCAGGCATACGTCAGCGAGAAAGTTGCTAAAGATTTCTCCCACGAAATGGATCAAGTCGAGGTTCTTCACTATTCCCGCGAAGCCGAGCGGCAGGCGATTCAAGCTTGGAGACTCGCTCATCCTGGGCAGGAGTATGAGGCTCCGCAATCAAAGAGCGGTCCGCCCAGTACCTCGATGCTGAACCGAGTGCCATGGGCCGAGTTCCAGGAGTCACTCGACGTTGCGGACCAGTCAAACAGATTTGCTATCGATGTGCTGATTGGGGAACCGAATGTGAAAGTGACACTGCCAAGCTTTCGCTATCGACCAGGGGGAGCTGCAAGATACGGGTTCGACAGCAGAGTCGATAGCCGTGCCGGTGCTGCCAATGCCCCTTCAGTGGCAGCGAATCTTCGAAAACCCACTGGCAGAGCCATGTCCCGTGGCCAAGGACCACTACCTGAGCGTATCCGCATCAACTCAACAGTAATACTGAGAATCCTCAGTAAGATCTTCCAAGAGGAAATCTCAACCAACTTCGAGCCAGTCTTGATGATGAGACCGTTTCGGGGGCTCATCTGGTACAAAGATGAGATTCGAAAATGGAGAGATGACCTTGAGAAGAATATTATCAAGGTTCAGATAGAGGCTGAAAAGTCTCAAAAGGAGGAAGAGACAAAGGAGAACGACGATGAGGAGAAAGTAACCATGGAAGACGTCGTCGAAGCTAAAGTGGAAGCCGACGCATCCGCCGACCAGAAAGAACCTGAAATTGCTGATGAGAAACTGGACGGAGAAGTCAAAGGCAAAGACCCCCACAGAGCAGTAGATGATGCATCCTACAGCAATCCAGAAACGAAGGAAGGCACTGAGAAAACCGAAGAGAAAAGTGATAATGAGGAGGGTGAAACAAGACAGAGGCGAGGTAGTCTGGACACCGAGTCTACCAACGATGACTCTCTCATAAACACCCAGGAAGCACTAGACGACCTCAACTGTCTGGTCGACTTCATTGACCATGATCTGGAAGACAAGCTGGCCTACCTCGCCAGCGAAGAGTGCACAAAAGTCGTATGGAGTGACATATGGCACCTCTTCAAGCCAGGCGACTTTGTGGTCAGCAAGGACGAGAAGCAGGCGTATCGTGTTATTCAGGTCAAATATGGCACGCATAGTATGAAACCACCAACTGGAAGAAACTATTGGATGTCAGAAGCCAAAGCCAAGCTTGACGACTCGCCAATTACGATCCAGTGTGTTTTCCTAGACTTCGATGGTGAACGGATTGGCCCCGTCACACAAACCATAGACATTCATCGATACGAAGGTGAAAAGAGTATCCGGTCTCTCTCCGTCGTTCCCTTACGACGGGCCAAGACTCGCAACTTGAAGGAGGCTTTGATCAAGCGAGGCTCCATGTTTATCGAAGCCTGTGACCCTCAACGCCGAGGTATCCCAATGCACTACTCCGGCCTCTCCCTAGAAACGCAGGAAGAAATCGACAGCCAGGTCGTGATCGACTTCGAAGAGGCATTCGCTACCAACGACGTCGGAGGCAAAACCAAGCCATCAGGCTGGACGATCGAAAAGTTGGTCCTCGAGTGCTTCGCCAGCAATATAAAAGACGACATGCAACTCTACCTACACGACGTCCAAACAAACTGGAAACCCGAGCTCAAAGACGTCGACCCAGGGGGTGACTCTGATACAGCCGACACATCTGACAGTTCAGACAGCATGGGCGCTGTTCGTAGGCGTCGCCGGGCGCAGGCGAACCAAACTTGTCTTCCACAGTGTTGCTCGAATGAGACTGTTCACGATGACGTTTTCGTGGAGCATAATAGGAGCAGTGAATTCGTGCAGAGTCAGTTTTGGGAAGACGATTTGAATGAGGGGATGCCGTCTTTGACTATCACGGCGAGATCGTTGAGAGAGGCGATGGAGGATGAGGATTATATCACTGATGACGATAGGTTGATTACGAGTTATAGGGTCTTTGGGTTTATTATGAGGAGTAGGAAGTGGGGTGAGTACCATCTTCCAGAAGCTAGACCTGGCATCGTACCTGGTGTCTTCTTAGGAGCGTGGTTGTACTCAGACGCTGGACTAACATGAAATGCTCACAGCTAAGCTCGACTTGACATATCTCGGACCCATGAAAGGGCAGAACACATTCGACTTGCTCGTCCTACCACCTGGACACAGAGAAATGGTGGAAAGTCTGGTGACGCAACACTTCTTGGACAAGGCGTCTGCTTATGATGAGACGGATGAGGTAGATATCGTCCGTGGGAAAGGTATGCAGTCCTGGTCCCAAGGTCGTTGGCAGCAACTGACATGCAGCACAGGCAAAGGCTTGATTCTGCTTTTGCATGGAGCACCTGGAGTAGGAAAGACGACTACCGCGGGTAAGCCTTTTGAACTGCTGCTGTATACATAGGGCTTCGACTGACTTGTACAGAATGCGTTGCAACGTACTTCCACAAGCCGCTGTTCCAGATAACTTGCGGTAGGCCCGACACGCTCTTTCAACCTCGATACAAGGTAGCTAACGAAACGTGATAGGAGATTTAGGGTCTACAGCAGACGTCGTCGAGAGTCGCTTGGAGAAGAATTTTGCTCTCGCAAGTCGATGGGGCTGCATTCTGCTCATCGACGAGGCTGATGTTTTCCTCGAGGCTCGGCAGACAGAGAATTTTGACCGCAACAGTCTTGTCGCTGGTAAGTAAAACGCTCCCTGAGACATTTCAGTGTGCTAATCACAGTTTCTCACTCCACAGTCTTCCTTCGCACGCTTGAGTACTACACCGGTATTCTATTCCTCACTACTAACCGCGTTGGCACCTTTGACGAAGCCTTCACGTCGCGTATCCACATCAGCTTGTACTACCCACCTCTCAGCCAAGCCTCCACCCTGGCCGTCTTCAAAGTCAACCTCACTCGTATCCAAGCCCGCTTCGAGAAGAAGAAGGAAAGAGGCGAGGCCGAGCTTGAACTCGATGAGCTGTCCGTCAACGAGTTCATCCTTGACTACTTTGCAGAGAACAAGGACGCGCGCTGGAACGGTCGCCAGATCCGCAACGCCTGCCAAACTGCCCTGGCCCTCGCTGAGTTTGAGGGCCAGAAGCTAGCCAACCCAGATGTTAGTGGCGGCCGGAACGTCATGGAGATTGCGGCCATGTCCAGGAAGATGGTCAAGATCAAGTTGACAAAGAAACACTTCCAGGATGTGGCAAAGGCTTATTTGGCTTTCATGAAGTATCTTCGCGAAGTCCACGGTGTCAGTGCGGCGCAGCAGGCTAAGAACTTCCGTCTGCGTCATGATAGATGGGGTCTTGGAGAGTCCGCGAGTTTGCTGGCTTCCAGACAGAGAGAGTATGGGGGAGAAGGCAGGTCGAACTATGGGCAGCGGTATGGTTCCAGGCCAAGTGGAAGACAGGGGCAGCAGACGAGAGGACAACGGTATCGACAAGAACAGCACGTGGATGACGAGGATGTTGCATACGAGTACGGATATGCCGATGACTACCACGGGCATGAAGATGATCAAGGGCTTATGCAGGATGACGACGATGGTAGGGACTTTGAGAACGGGCCGTCGTTTGATGAGGAAGACGATTATGATGAGGGCTATGAAGAGCGTCCTTCTGCTCGAGGCAAACAACCCGCCCGAAACTACAATGAAGACTTTGAAGATAACAAGTACTACCCTGATGAGCAGCAAACTACAAAGTACCGACCAGGTCCGTCTCAGGCAGAGCACGGAGAGCGACGTCCTGCCCGCGGTGGAAATCGGGGAAGAGGCTCTGGTCGCGGACAACAAGCGCCGAGAAGGGGTGAACACGGCCCCAAGAGAAGGGCTGTGCCAGGAGCGCATAGAAAGGTACCTCCTACTTTCCGCCCAGTTTCCCCTGATATAGCTGATTAAGTATCCTGTTTAGGAATAGAAGAAATGTTACGTGCTAAGTAATTGCTGCGCATTGGTGATCATGGGACGGTGTATGGCACACAGGTTAGAAATCCGAGGGTGTTTTCGCAAGGTGTATGGGTCAAGTTTATCAACCATAATGAAGCTCATTACGGAAAAGTAAGTGTGGCCCCATCCAGAGAACGGTGATGTAAGGAGATGCTGCAATGATGAGGAAGTGATGGTGTGGAGACGATGAAGGGGGATGTACATGGTCTAGCTGAAATCATGGAGCTTTGAAGTGAGATAATGAGATACACTCCTTGGAAAGTCGAAAAGTTATTGCTTGGAGTTAAGAGCTCTTTACCACTTCTCGTCCGTAGCAAACCAGATTTGTCCTTCCAAGCTCATAAAGTTTGTATCAACTTGTAAGTTCTATGTGCTGATTTAATCTGTGAGCCGCAAGTCTCTGCTGCAACAGCCTTCCCTTAACTATATGACTTGAATATATTATTATAGGCATTTGCATATTAAGTGATAGCAATTCTCTTTTTATTATTAACATCTTATCACATCCATTTAACACAGCTCCAATTCCCCCCCGCTCGTATCATCAATCATTATGGCTCCAAACGTCCTTTACTTCTCGCTTGTTTCATGCTGGGCATCTTCCTCATGAGCAGTACCAATCTTGGCCTCAACATCTCCCTTCTCAGCCTTGGTAGTGAGATGAGTAGCGACGTGAGTCTTCCAAGCGGGAGTGCCGATATACTTGATACCATTGGGGTCCTCAAACATATCTGCAGTCTCCTCAAGTGTCTTTCCAGCTGTCTCGGGGAACATGAAGAAGACATGGATAAACATCGCAACGTTGAAGACGCCAAAGATGATGTAGCTCTTCCAGGTGATGTTCTCGAAAGCAACGGGCGTAAAGAGTCCGAGGGCAGTGTTGAAAGCCCAGTTAGATGAGGTAGCAAAGGCGACACCTTTTCCTCGAAGACGGAGAGGGAAGAGTTCAGGGGGGTATGTCCATGAGGCTGGACCCCATGTTGGTGCGTAAGAAGCGACGAATAGATATGTGCAGGCGATGAGGCCCTTTGCAGCACCTCCACCGACACTCATAGAGACCTGAGGAGAGTCACGCTCATCCTTGGGGATTTCGGTACCGTGGGCGGCCAAGATGCCAGCATTGGCGAACATCCATGTGCACATGAGAGTGGCGCCGATGAGGAATGTAGGGCGACGTCCCCATTTGTCCATCCACAGAAGAGCGGGGATGGTCATCAAGACGTTGATGATGTACTGGATGGATGACGCGAGAAGGTTGGCATTACCCTTGTAGCCAGCCATTGAGAAGACGTAGGAGATGTAGTACACTAAAGTTGTTAGCATCAAGTCGGCAAGGAGGCGGTGAAGACTTACTCATGACGTTCATGCCAGTAAGCTGAGACCAAATCTGCGTAAAGATACCAATGACAGTCCTGTTGATCATGTTGGGCTTGAACAGATCGAGGTACGTAACATCAGCAATCGACGCCTCAAAAGCACACATATCCTTAATATCCTGCAACTCCAGCGCTACAAAGGGATGATCAGGATCTCCATGTCCATGAACGAGTGTAAGTACACCATGGCACTCATCCCACCTATCCTTCCTCGCCAGCCAACGCGGAGACTCGGGCAGTAACATCATCATGAAGAAGAGAAACACAGCAGGGATCATCTGAAGGCCCCAGGGCACACGGAACGCAGCAGTGGAGTAGTCGGAGGAGTGACGGCCGCCGATCATGGCGCACCCGTAGGAGATGTAGTACATAATCAGGATGCCCCACGTGATGGCCCATTGCTGCATGCCGATGAAGCGGCCGCGCTTGGAGGGCGGGGAGATCTCGGCGATGTAGACGGGGACCTGGGCGGATTCGATGCCGACTGCGAAGCCGTTTATGATGCGGCCGACGACGAGCATGCCGATGTTTTGGGAGGCGCAGGAGATGATAGACCCGATGATCCTACCGATGTCAGTGTCTAACTTTTGTGCCATCGTGTTGATGACTTACCAGATGATACAACCAACCATGATGGAATACTTTCTTCCAAGGCGATCACTGAGAATGCCTGATATCAAAGCACCCAGCCACGAACCAGCCGCCATACTCGCCGTTATACCACCCTGGTTCAGCGAGGTAGGTCCGCTGCAATCCTCATCATCGTCAAACGGCGGCCCCTTGGGGCCCTGGTTAAAGTAGCATTTATAAGAGTTCTCGCCCAATTGGGCAGAGATGGAGGAAATGTCGAAGCCGAAGAGTGCACCGCCTACAACGGAGACACCAGCGATCACGTAGATGTTGCCGATAGGCATATTGCTAGAAGTGTAGTCAAACCAGTCTGTAAGTGATTGAGCTGTAGAACGAGCGATGCAACTGGGGCGGGGATGTGTTTTATAGCTGTTCCGTTCGCTGCGGATGGTTACACTTGTTTTAGACGATGGCCTCGGGCCAATGTGTCCCGTTAATGCGGACGCTGAAGGATTCTGCTTTGTCCTACGGTTACATACATTTGGGCTCCTGATGCTGGAGATCCTTGCTGCTGGGAGCTTCTCCACTGGGCACGGGGATAGCGTTCTGGGGTTGATGGAGGTGGGTAGAACATGGGATTGTTTGTGATATGACGTACTGCCAAATCCTTCGAGCTTTTGGTTGTCAGTCAATTATTGTACTATCACCTAATGATCGTTGGTGATGGTCTCAATCCAGGCTCTTCAAGTTTCTACAGTTTCAGTTGCTGGAGCATTACACTGAGGTATAATGATGATAAAGCCAAACCCCAACTCTATCCCCATATTCTCCATCTCCATACGAAAAACCATCATCCCCGAAGATCACCACTTTCAGTGGATCTCCATCCGTGACGTTACATCTTTACCACCGAGCATTTGGCCGTTAGAGTACTCTCTATTCGGCAATGCGCTGCCGCGGAACATTAACTAGCTAGTGGTGTCATTGTCGATCATGCCACTCGAACCAAGGAAAATATCCCGTAGACTGGCAGGGTATAATTCTTGAGACCCGGTAAGCTCACAGGGCTTGTTGCTTAACTAATTGCAGGCTGATCATTTCGGATCCGAGAAGGAAAATGGGTGTGTTCCCCCGGATCTCCACTGTGGGAATAGGTCCGAATACAAAAGGCGATAAGCGCTGCAATGAGACCCAAGAGTTTGGGGGAGTCACATGTTCGGTGTGTTTTGACAGGCGAGGGTTGGTGAAACCATTTGGGGTCCTGTGATGGGATGGGATGAATCGAGGGATGCGAGAATGGCATTGTTTGGATTCTGGCTAAAGTGAACCGAATGCTTCTGCTGCTCTTGTTGTATCGCGGGTATTGTCTTGTGCTTTTGGCAGAGTTTGATGGTCATGTGCGTTTAGTGGGCTGGTCCAAACCGCTGGGAGCCGAGTATCATCATATCACCAGCTGTAATTGTCAGCAAGACATTAACCAGCCAATACAGTCTTGGCTTTGCCGATTAATCTGCTGGCTTTGACAGTAGACTAGAAGCTCTTCAATGCTCGCGCAATGGGCTTTGTCCACCTCAATGGATGTGAGTCCCTCAAGCATCGACGGCTACCTAGTTAACCTATACCTCAGAAGCCTGCGATCGCGTCGCGTTTCTTGAGTAAGACATAAGCAGAGTCAATTCCCTTCCGCATTCTTGTACCATTATCCGAATACTCCATCAGATACTCTGCTGCCAGTGTCTCTGTTTACTCGGATCAGATTCCTCGTCGCGGAATGCCCTTTCAGTTTCCGAAAGCCTCAGTAGCTTCATTTTGTAATTGGGGCGCATTGTCTAGCACAAGACTTGGGGAATGAGATCCGCAGGTTGCCAACCACAAATTAAAGAACAAAGTCTCGAGTTGTTCTATTTCCAACAGAGAGAGCCCTTGGTGAGTAATAGCGATGTAGTCAATAGACCCAAGACAATTTGCGCTTGGCGTGCGTGCCGTGCCGCATATAGCGCACTACCGGAGCTACTGGAACACATGCCGACGCTTCCTCCTTCAAGCATGGTCTTGGTTGAGCCTCATCACAGGCGCTTACTGTCACTGACTACCAAGTCATCTCAGTCATAGATGTCAATTTCGTCATTATAGTCATAAATGCTATGCTATTGGTATTAGTCTCATAGACGAGCACTCACCGCTCGTTCTCATGCAATGCAATGCTATGCAATGTTCCAACGCCAAACTCCTCGTATGCTTCAAAAAAGCTCAATCAAAATCTCACCATCATGCTCGCTATGCCCCAAACTCCTCAATCACACTCCTCCCCTCCACAAAGTCATTATCAACCCCCGTATACGGAATCTTCAACCCAAAGCCCTCCGGTCCACCAACCTTCATCCCCTTATCCGTCTTCCACAGCGGATGCGCCGGCAGCGCAACAACATTAACGCGCAGACCGTACCTCAGATCCTGAGATCCAATGCCTTCGCCGTCCTGACCCAGAATGGAGATTAGGTCTGGCACTGTGCATACGACCTTTTGTGAGGCTTCTGAGCCATCGGCGTCGCTGAGGGCTGCGTAGAGATACTCGTTCTGGAAGGGAATCACCATGTGGCGGTCGCTGGGGACGTCTTGCTTGTGGGATTCGCGCTCGTCTTCGCCCAGGGGCGCGATCACGACGGAGCCCATTGTGTAGCCGCCGCCAATGTAGCGACGGACATCGACGATCTTGCCGGTGAAGAGGAGTTTTCCAGCGCAGACGTCAAACTAACCAGTCAGCGGGTGCTCAATTCAACAGCAGCGCTCAATTGAACAAGGGAAAACTTACAATTGCGTCCACGTAGCTGGTCTTTTTGCGACGAGCATTGTGCACTGCGCGGCCGAGATACCACGCTTGAGATACCGTGTTGGGAACGCCGTGGGACTTGATGACGGAGCCGGGGAGGGGATTGGCGCAGACTGCGCAGCCGAGACCGAGCTCGATCACCGTTGTTCTCAGAAGGCTCTCAAGACGGACTGGGTTATCGGTGCTCTACTGTTGTTAGTAAATTGCGAAGAGATTGGCGAGTGATGATGCTTACCATGACGACACTGGTGTTTCCGCGAGCGTCGGAGAGAACGCAGGGCGTGAGGGAGTGGCCGTACACGCTGAACGTGGCTGTTCATGTTAGATGGGGTCAATTGAGTGAGTGCTGGGAAACGTACCGTGATACATTGTTGGATAGGCTCGGCCCATGGCATCGCCATCGACGACGGGGACGTCGAAGTGAACAGCCGGTGGGAAAGCACTCATACCATTTCCACCACCACTGTCTTTATTAGCGGTGTTCTCTCAAACAGAAGCGTGAGCTTGACTTACATCTCATCAATGTACATGCCATCAAAGGTCTTGTTCCCAACAACCCTGTTCACGGCATTGATGCCAGTCACGATCTCATTCCCGCCCGCGATACGCTCATTAATCACACTTGGACTCCCATACCACGATCCAAAGCAAATCATAGCATCGTCCTTGAGCGCTTTCGGCGAGATCACTCTCAATCTCCCCTTGGGATTGTTTCGCAGCGCGTCTAAGCCCTTGAGATACTCGTGGTGTGTCGGACCTCCGCCGCCTGTGCCGAGAACACCGCATCCTGTCGCGATCATCTCTAGATCAACTTCGGAAAGATACCACGTTCCGTTCTGGACATCAGGACGATAGGCGTCGAGATCGACGTGGAGAGAGGGCTTGTACGTCGGTGTGAGGGCATCGGGCACGCTGACCTTCTCACCCTCATCGTCCTCTATCTCATGCACGCTTGTCACAGGCGGCGAGGACGGCGGCGTGAGTTCCTCGGGAATAGCGAGATGTCCCACCGCACGAACCTGCAGCCGCATAGCGCCGTTGGACATGTACTGCAGCGGCGTCTTTGTGATCTCGACGATCTTGACGTCGTTCTTCGCTGCGCCCTTGGAGATGGCCATGCCGATCGCCTTCGCGCACGCTGCGTCCACGATGGTCTTTTCAGAGCGTCCCTCGGGGATCTCCACGACGTCGATCTCGCCCGAGACCTTTGCGATGGCTGCGCCGACGGCGTTGGCGGCGCCTTGGTGGATGGGCACTATGCACCTGTCCACGCCAGCGAGGTCTTCGGTCACGAGCAGCGCGCCTCCGCCGACGAGGAGGACGTGGACTGGGGCGGAGGATACTTTCATCTGCTCGACGACGCTCTCGAGCATCTTCTTGAGCTCTTTGCGGCCGCTCTCGATGATGTGCGCGGGGACATCCTTGACGAGCTCCGCGTCTCCTAGTTTCGCCTTACCCAGCGCGACGACAATATCACTCGCCGTCAAGGTGTTGCCTCCAAATACTCTGGCTTCTTGCTGGAGTAAGTGCCCGACTGATCCAGGACCGACAGTGACGTCTTGTGTGGTAGGGTCGACTTGCACTTTGCTTCCGCCGCCGAGACCGATCGACACAACCTCTGGCATGGAGAACGCAGTGCGCACGCCGCCGACTTCTACGAAACCAGGTGCTTGTCGTGGAAAACCCGATGGAAGGAGTGCGCAGACATCAGTAGTCGTCCCGCCGATATCCACGACCAAGACCTGCGGCTCCTCATCATCCGCGACATTCTCACGCTTATGGTCCAATCCAGCGAGATACGCAGCGCCAGTCATACTGTTCGTAGGACCGCTCGCAAAAGTCTTGATGGGGAACTCAGCAGCCGTGTCGGCATCGATAAGAGTGCCGTCGTTCTGCGACAGGAAGAGAGGACATGTGAGCTGCAGCCGATGCATGGCGCGCTTGAAGCCCTTCTTCACGCGGTGGCCTGTCCGCAGGATGGAGGCGTTGAGGATGGTGGCATTCTCTCGTTCTAGGAAGCCTGTTGGGCCGATGTCGTGGGAGCATACGACCTGGAGGGATGGTGCTTCCTGTAGAAGAATCCGTCTGCACTCCTCCTCGTGTTTGCCGTCGTGGTCGAGGGGTGAGAATACGCCTACTAGAGCGATGACATTGATTCCCTTTGCGACGACGTCACGCGCAGTCTGTCTAATCTGCTCATGGTTCAACGGTTCAATTTCTCTGCCGTCAATCTCAAGCCCTCCATCGAGGTAGTAAACTCCACCGTCGAGGATACTCCTCAGCCCGACGGGAAAATCCGAAAACGGCGGTAATTGTCTAGTAAACGGCCCGCACAGCCTCACGACAGCGACGCGGTCTAATCTCCGGGCATCAGCCTCCACGAGGGCATTGATAAAGTGCGTCGTGCCGATGGTGACGCTGAGAACACCGCTCTGATCAACACCTGAGTCGCGAAGAACTGCTCTTATGGCAGCCTCAATGCCACTGGTGATGTCTCGCGTGGTAGAGGCCTTGTGGGAGGCGAGGACGCCACGGCCAGGGGTGGATGTGGCAGCAGCTCGGATGTCGAGTATGGCCGCGTCCGTGTTGGTACCTCCGACGTCTACTCCGATTCGGTACAGGGACATGTTGGCGGTAGAGAAGTGTGCTGTTGGTTGGGAGGATGATACCCTGGAGGAGCCAGAAAGCATATTACGGTGGGGGGGGGGGGGGAGATATCACCAGATCTTTATAAGTGAGAGGTGCATGTCATCCATAGTGCGTTCGTTTCTACTGCATTTCTGTTTTTTTCAAGAGCTGAGATTTTCATTAGGTAGTGAGAGGGAAAAATACCTCCAATGTTTTCCTCGCTGAGACTGGATCATGCGAGAGGGGGGGCGGCGAGACGGATGTAGCAAGTTGGCCGACGCCAGAAGAGAAAAGAGGAGACGATGAACTGCTTCCCCGAACTGCACCGGAACCTCTTCTCCTTTCAGAGCACCGTATCTCCCTGGACCTTGAACTGCCGATCTGCTTATCATCCATTGGACGATGTCGTGTGTCTCTTGGCCGACGCCTCAATTCGGGGTACGTATCCCTCAGTCTCTGAATTCCAGTCGTGGCTCAACTCAATCACAGGATAAGGCTGAGGATTAAACTTTTTACAGTAGCACGTCAAACGCTGGTCACGCCAACGGGTCTCCCCCCCGGCAGACCCTTATAGTTTCTGCCCTCCTCCCCTAAAATCCTTCTCACAGTGACAGCAGCGCCCCCCCTCAAGCTACTGCACTATCGATCCGGAGGCTTCGGGAAATATCTGAAGGAAGCTATTCGTATTCATCGCGACAATGGCCGTTGCGAATCTTGTCAAGCGCATTGAACTGCCGCGTGGTTCGCGCTTCATCGTACGCAGCTACTCAACCCTCCCTAACGCGCGTCACACCCCCCTAATCTGTTCCTCCGCAGAATGAAGATGTCAGACCTGTTGGGACTGAGCGACGAACATGGACGTTTCTGACGTTCCACAACTTCTGTACGTTGTTTTCCATTCGTTTGCGATTCTATGTTTTTTTTTTTGCCGAGATGGGAGAGGTAGTCAATCACACTGCATAAGCGCATCTAACGGGCAAATCTGACAGGGCTGCTGATCAACTGCAACATTGCGACGTATCTCACTGGCAGCGCGCTGATTCCCCTGGGCTTGACGTGGTGGCAAGCCATCATCGCCATCATCCTCGGGAACATCCTCGCGACTGCGGCGCTGATTCTTGCTTCGCTTGCTGGAGCTTATTACCATGGTACGTAAAACTCCACTCGTGAATCCTTGGTTGATGGATCAATTGGCTCACGCATTGCAGTGGGCTTCCCTGTCTTTAGTCGCGCGGTATGGGGAATCTGGGGATCGCAGTTCGTCATCTGGAACCGCATCTTTCTCTCTCTCGGTATGTCGCCTCTCCTCCTCCAACATGCTTGGGTTATACTAACGTATCAAAGTCTGGTATGGCTTCCAGTCCTGGGTCGGCGGGCAGTGCACGTATCTCATGCTCTTGTCATGGGATCCCAACCTCGAGAAGCACATCCCCAACACGATCCCCGCGTCGACCGGCATGACGTCCGCGCAGTTCGTCTCCTACTTCATCTTCTGCATCGTCACGCTCCCGTTCCTCTGGATCCGACCGCACAAAATACAAAAGTTCTTCTACTTTGCCAGCTCCATCACCCTCGTCTTCTTCCTGGTCCTCCTGATCTGGGCGCTGGCCACCATGGGATCGGATGGCTTTGGTGATACCCTCGCTGATAGCACGCCTCTTCCCGTCACTGGTGGTCCGCAGAGTGTTACCTGGCTCACCATCTCGGGAATCATGTCGACAATTGGTGGTATCGCCGCGGGTATTCTTAACCAGAACGATTATGCGCGTCTGTCGAGGAAGCCGGGTGATGCTATCTGGGGCCAGACTGTTGCGTTTCCGCTCTACAGTATTGGAGCGTCTGTTATCGGCATTCTCGTCACTGCCGCTACGCAGAAGCGAATGGGCGAGGCCATCTGGAATCCTCCCACCCTCCTCGCCGCTCTTCTAGCCAAGGATCCAACTGCAGGTACCCGCGCAGCCATCTTCTTCTCCGGTCTCGCCCTGTCCATCTCTCAGCTCGGCAGCAATCTTCCCGGCAACGCCCTCGCAGGCGGTATCGATCTTGCATCCGTGTTCCCCAAGTACATCAACATTCGACGGGGTGCCTATGTCATGGCCCTCCTCAGCCCCATCGTGAACCCGTGGCGTCTCGTCAACACAGCTACGGTCTTCCTTACTGTGCTCTCGGGCTACAGTGTCTTCCTGGCGCCCATGACTGGTCTCATGGTGGCTCACTATAACCTGGTGGCGAAGGCCAAGGTCAATGTTGACGATCTCTTTGTGGGTAACAGGGACAGCATTTACTGGTACAACTTCGGTATCAACTGGCGTGCTTTTGTCGCGGTAAGTTCCACATTGTTTTTGGGCCGAAAGAAAATAACTGACTCGTTTGTTAGTGGATTGTTGGTGTCGCGCCTACAATGCCGGGCTTCATCGCTGCCGTCAATGTCAACGCCAAAGTCTCCGACGGCGCAAAGAACCTCTACCAGCTCAACTACCTTTTCGGGTTCATTGTCAGTGCTGCTGTCTACTACGGTCTTCACACTGTCTTCCCGGACAAGAAGTTCGACGCCTTCATCAAGGATGGTACTACTGCCAAGGAGGTCCAAGCTGTCTACGATGAGCGCTGGGATATGACCTACTCCGAGAGTGAGCCTTCATCAACTGAAGAGCACTCTTTCCAGCGAAACAAGGGTCCCAACTCCCTGACCACGTCTGTCTAATTACGAGCCCCGTGTTGGCGATGATTCTTTTCGAGATTGCAAGCCTGCTATCTGCTACTCTATCTACACTGAGTGAGACCTTTTAATTACCTATCATTTAACTACCATATCAAGCACAGCCAAGCACAGCGGGGATTCTGGGTAAAAGTTCATCAGTTTATCTTCTGATATTAGCAAAATTACCTCGGTAGACCCTGTATTGAGATCTTCAAGCCCTCCACTTGTTTAATTCTCGCATCTTGAAATCGCGTCATGACAGGCCAAAACGCGAACATGTTCTGAAGCTACGGCACTTGAGCACGCTCTTCCTTTAGCTCCCGCGGCCTCTGTCCTCTGTAATTTCGCACTAATCTCGGTTTCCGAGACACTAGTACGTAAGTAGAAGATGCGAAAATCGCGTGAGCCCCCTAAAAAACCGCACTCGGCCAACTCCGCTGTTTAATGCCGAAGCCTCCCATGTCGGCCAACTTATCTTTCCCGGTGCCCCCCTCCCCTCCATCACGCGATTTTCGCCGACATCTCTTCGCCTCTTTCTCTACCTCCTTCGCTCCCGCAGCCTGGTTCGTTTTTACACACTCTTCCTCAAACGCGCGCGTGGAGCGTGTTGCCGTTAACGGGTACCCAGCCCGCCTCGTCCGAAAAGGCAATTATACCAAGCATCACACCTCACACCAGATGGATCACCCTCAGGCTGGGGCTAGCGATCAGGAACGGGCAACTTCTTCCTCGTCTACTGCTACGCCCCGCAAGTTCAGCATTCGCAGTAACTTTGGTAAAGCCCGCCAGCCACGGAGCCGAAAGAACAGACCCTGCGACGCCTGTCGTCGCCGGAAGACTGCTTGTGTCATTACCTCCGAACCCCCTTGTGAGACGCCCCCCCAGAT
>JABFFB010000044.1:0-43018 GCA_013623555.1 Fusarium nisikadoi
GCTAGGCTCCTCATGACACTTACCCATTAATTCACATTCCTGTGCTAGGATGATCAATTGCTAGCATGGCAGCGAGGGTGGTGGGCTGCGTCATACGGGCCGGCAGGGGGTGTGTCAACGGGCGGAGCCAGCAAGCAGTGAAAAAGGCGGGCGGGAAGTAGTGCCAGAGCGAGAACCAGGCTGCTGCTCTGGGGATTGAGACGACGTCTGCGGCATGGAGTCAAGGGTTTTCTCGTGTGAGGGTGTGTCGAATGGGACAGAGTAGGATCAGTGCGGTTCACGCCGATTTGGTAGGCATAAGCTAAGTTTGGCGTGATACCGTCGTACCGACAAGGCAAACAAGGAGGACACAGGTAGTGATGGTGATGGGGCCTCCCGGCGCTATGATTGCGTTGCAGACCCATGAGAGCGGCGCCTCTAAAGAAGTGGACACCCCTGGGTCGCCTGGACTCAAGGCGAGCTAGGTAAGTCACCCCTGCCGCTAGGGATGCAGCTCGCATGGAGTAGTGGGGGAAAAGAAGGGATGGAGAAGAATTTGGCCCACGGGCTGGAGTCGTAATAAAACACAAAGCGCAAGGTAGTCAGCCAGTCTGGCCGCAGCATCCGCTTGAGACTCACCAAGCAGCAGGGGGGTAAGATGCTGCTGAAGGGGTGCACCAAGCGCTGCACTAGCCGGCGCCACAATGCATGCATTTTTGGGCCTGAGATGGGCTGCGACTAGAGGAAGCGCCGCGCCGAGGCCAAAGGATGGGACATTTCCCTACTGGTGAAAGTGCCACCCCGGAAGGGTCCTAAATCTCATCCAAGCGGGATGCGCATCACTGCTTTCGTGGTTTGGCATGCTTCGGCCAGTTACTGCAGACACCCCTGCTGTAGCACATGTAATTACCATTTCTCGGCTCCACGTCTGAGTTGTTGCAACACGCAAAGAGGGTGAGATGCGAGAAGGGCGTTTTCCTAGGAGAAACAATCATATCTGATCGACAGGTGCTTGATGATGTTTGCAATGGGTTTGAGATCCGCCTATCGTCACCGCCGAGGGAGGACATCGGTAATAACGGCTTGTTGTACCCGCGTCTTCGTACACGCTCTTGCATATCATGATCCGTTTATTCTTGGGACTATTGAACGCTTGCTTGTCCGTTGACAAACAGTATTATTGGCGGTGTCCTGAGGATGGACGAAATAACGTGCTGGTCACCGTGATAAAACGCTCTGTGCAAGACTTCAACGAATGGGTGGATAGCTTGATGCACCGAGTGCCTGCCCTGAGGCCTTGAAGGGCTATCACCGTGAAAGTTTAATCAACAAGACGATGTATTGGCAAGGGCTTGATAGCGCAGCCTAACTCCATCAAAGTCCCATCGCAGGCGCTTGGTGTTGCGCTGTCTAGGTAGGCTGTATAATAGCTCCAATGTCTCTGAGAAACCCGAACGTACCATTTCAGAGATTAAGATGTGGGACCACACTCGCACTCTAGTACATGTACCTAAGAGTCGGAATGGTGCTTCTCCTGTGCGGGTACCCGGCGTTGCATTATGCACCTGGTACTCCGACTGTACAGGAGAGCCAGGTAAGTCACCACACCTGCTGGGCACCACTGTGAGTGCTTTTCTGGGCGTGTGATAGACTAGATGAGGAAGCTAGACATCCTATGGTGGGCGATGTGTCTACTGTTGCCGTTGGCGGGAATTCTTGGTGGCAAGAATACCAATACACCAGGGACGAGAGCTCAGTGAACGCAGGTAGTTGCCGTCTTGCAATTCACCTCCGCAAGACCAGGCACTGGTAACGGGCAATGCGGGTTGGGCTACATGGAGCGAGATCTCAGACAAAGACTAAGGTGTTAGCAGACATATCATTTAGACTAGGTCGCCAGAGAGGTATTGTAGAGGAGGGAACGCCAGAGAGCCAGATCAAGGAGACATTGAGCCAAAAGTTCGAACGAGTTGGTGCAAGGCCGCCTGACTCTTCAGGCATGTACCACCCAACCAATCTACGGAGTACACCTGAGGTAATTACCTTGGTTGCTTGGATCGGTATCTCAGGTAAGGCTAGGGAGGTAGGCACGTTCCAGCAACGCCCGACGGCCTGAGCGCTAGCATCCATCGATTGCCCAGCTGCCCAGTCACAGATGTGGAGGTCCCTTGGGCGGTAAAAATACATGAGACTGGGCTACACCGAAATTCATCGATCTACCACCAACCCAGTCTCGTGTTTTCTTTCACCCTAGGCTAGACTTAAAGCGCAAGTCGTCCTGCTCCGCCTGAATAGGTAGAGGACGGCTGATGCTTGATCTCTCCTCTCCCTGTTTTAAGTTATTAATGGCAAGTGCGGTGCCAGTCATCTATCCATCTGCAAGCCCCAAAGGTCATCAGTTGGCGGTATCATCCAAGCGCTGAATCAAGTTCGATTATGTACTTTCATCCACTCAGGGGCTGTGGAAACAACGACACTTTCCAACCTTGGTAAACATTGGGAGGCCAGCCCGTGCCCCAGAATCCAGTCTGCCTGCAGTACTACTTCACAGCTCCCTGTGCTACGCCAGCGCCAATGCCATGATTTAGATACTGGCGGCTTTTTGGGCAAGTGGTTTGGTTTCTCTTCCTTGATCAGTGGATCTTATGTATGCTCCAGCATGGTCTGCCACGTCGTCTACAATATGTACAAGCGATGCATTTCGAAACACGAAACACGAGCAAGTAACCTTACTGTACCTATCGACACTTGCTAGGTACGGTACGGAAGGTCTGATCTGATCTATCAAGGGCCCATCTCAGGGATCAAGAAGACTTAACATCACAGTGTCTAAAAACAATCAGCCAACGCCCCTCGATCACAATAAAGGCAATCATGTTCTGTTCCTAGGTATCATCTATGTATTAGCACATAACTATGCAAACCCCATGAAAGACGCAACATTGGCTACACACTGACGGTCTCGGCTTTTACTCCTTCTCTGTCACTTCCATTGTCTCATCTCATTGCCCCTCTCTATGGGGGATATGCACGGCTCACCGCAGTCGACCAGAAGTATTTTGCTCCGTAGGTAGCTAGGGATTCTCTGTTTACGAGATTATCCCCACCCTCAGAGTTCCATTGCGCTGGCCATGACCACCAAATCAAGTGCCTGTGGAGCAGGCATGCTGACGCCCCTCTCCTCTTTTATTAGTCCTCGCCTGCTCGCCTTCTGAAGCTTGCATCTCTCCCTCGAAAGATCTAGGCGTGTTGACTAGCCCCCTCTGGAAGGATCCAATTGTCGAAGGGATCAGCAGCCTGGGCCATGAGTTGGTGAGCCGTGAGTTGGGCCTTGTTGTTTCTGAATTGCCCTGATCGCTCACTGAATCAGTCACCAAACAAGGGCTGCAACTGTGCGCCACCCCGAAGTGTCATGGTGCAGGATGAAAGCTTGCCGCCTCGATAGATCTTTTAACTTCGCTTTTTTTATTTTAACCTCAGGTTACCCTGGCTGCCTGGCTTAATCTCCCGATGAGTCTACTGTACGAGACTCGGGTGTGTGGTCAGAACCCAACGAGTCTATCACCGGTGCCTATGATTGCGCTGTTTAGGTAGTGTACGAGTCGATACATCTTGCGTGTAAATTACAGCCGTTCTCCATAGCAGGAGAGCGCGTCGGCATCTTGGCAAACAATTGCGGTCAGATATATCCATACTTCACACAAAAGATACCGAAAATGGCCAACAAACCCGGAGTTTGTGAACTTCAAAGGATACTTTTACCGGTATTTGCTGAATGTTACAATATCTTTGCAGTAAATCTCGATATCAGTTTGGATTTTTTATTCAGACAGGACTTGCCAAAACATGATGATTTGCAATATTTAGGATTATCTGCTGAGCCAATTTTTATTTATTTTTATTTTTTGCTTCAGATGCCCTCGATCAATATGGGATTGGAGGGTCTATCCATCGCGTAAGCGTTGACTTTTCTGCTGGCAGCCTGGGCATACGCTAGGGAATTCAGGTAATTGCCGTTCTTCTATTTCGTGGGCTTATCGAGGCTTGGAGGTTTCAAGCTGGCTGGTAGCTGGGTTGGGTTGTACATGTAGTTCTCTTGTGGGTCACATGTACAGGGAGAGGAAAGGATTTGAAGGATGTCCGTGTCTTGTCCTCGGGAATCACACTCTTTGGGCTGGATAAAGTATTGATTGTCCTGCCCAGGCGTTTTATCTCACTCGGAACATCAGATAGCCACTAGCTTTCATGGTGCATACGCGGAACACTGTCCCACAAGACATTGGTGCTGATCATCAACCTACTCATCAAACTTCTCCTTACGGTTCGTGGGTTACCTGAGTCACGGAAGCGCAGCCACCACCATGTGAGAGTCCTCTAATACGGTACAGTACATACTTTTGCATAAACTATCCCATCCCAGCACAGCGCTGTAACACTGACCTTGGACAGTCTGACCCTGGCAGAGCACCACACCATCCTTCTCAAAACCATGCCAGCATGCCTCGTCGGCGGGTGAATCCTGGCTACCTGTATCGCATTTGCTATCGTGGCTGACGAGGACGATTTCACAACACTGTATGCGTCATCCAAATGCCCTCCACGCAACAAACGAATGGCGGTCGACAGCTAACTAACCATCATAACACGCCCTCGATTGGTCACCCTTTCTTGGAAAACGGGGGTCTATAACTGTAACTTCCTAAAGGTACTTTTCAACGTGAGACGAATGATCCAGTATCCTTAACATAATGCTAGGTCATGGTTGCTTGCATGTCTTCACTGGTTCAGAATCCCTTCATTGCATTGAGGAAGCACTCATTACAGATTCATCCAGTCATTGTGAAGGACAACTGAAATCGTACTCCGTACTCTGTACTCACTCTAGAGATCTGGCTGTAGCCGTCCAATCAATCACCAGATGTGCTGCTCAGATGGATGGGGCCCAAACAATGTGCCCTGCTCGGCCTCAAATCAAAGATCCTGCATCTGACCCATAATGTACTACGAGAGGCTGAAATTTTAATTTTCTTTGTTTGACTTTACCTCGCTACCATCGTACTAGGCACACATCTCTGGGCCCGAATTCACCCCTTCCAGCAAATCTGTACCAGTGGATCCCCTTTCATAGCCGAGTCGCTAATTCGGTAGCCCGAACGCTAACTGTCCTTGCGATCAGCAATGGATTCGATGTCAGACAAGACTCACTGGTCTACCTACCTGCAAGAAAGCGAGCCCCTCGACACAATGCATTTGCAGTAGCATACGTACTCGGGTCAGGCGTCGTTCGATCAGAAGATATTTGTTGCCATAAGAATTCTGAGTCTACTTGAGCACGCGCTCCCGACAGCTGTAGGAAACGTGCTAGCTTTATTTCAGTTACCCAACTCCTCATGCTAAGTGGGCTATTGTCACGGGACACAGGCTCCAAAACAGGCCATCGAATAGATACGAGCAACGAGTGGCTTGCATCGCCGAAGCTCTCGGGTTTGATCAAAGTTGTCTGTGGCTTTCGAATCCACGCGATCTCGTTTACAGGACGTGCTGTCATTGAGAGCCGGCAACCCACGCCTGCCACACTATGCCAACTCAAAACAGATTGTGGATGCTTGAAAAAAGAAAGAAAAAAAAGGCAAGGGTGTGGAAGTGGGGGATTCAAGCCCGTTCATCAGGGATTGCTTAGGATGACACCTGGGTATCGCCAAGGAAGCGAAAAAGAATAATTCGCCAGAGCCACGGTTCAGTTGCCGAAGATCAACATGCTTGGTCTGGCCTTACTCTCTCTTTGCTATGTAACATTCAACTGGATGCTTGCATGCTTACAACAGTACAGTCCTCACGCACTGGGGACCAACATTTCGGAAACGATTACCTTGCATGAGAGCATGTGAACATGTGCTCATAAGACCACGCAATCCATCAAAATGTTCTACGCTTCAGCATCCCTCAGACTAAACTGGCGTCAATCATTGTCAACAGTCATTGAAGGATGGTTCCAATATTATGATCAGACCCTGGCACTGGGATGCGCCGCCCTTACGCTAGACTATAAGCATGCCCTTGGGGCCACTTTTAAAAACCGCTGCCATGGGTCTACCACAAACAACATGAATGGAGAGCGGAGAGTCTGTGGCTAGAAACGACCAGCCCCTGCGCAAAAGTCTGACCTTTTTGGTATCATCTGTATATCCATCCAGTTGGTGCCGGGGCAAATACCGCGCTTCCAAGGGCCAATTTCGTGCCCGGCGAACGAATGAAGGCCGCGGGCTTGGTTGACTCAAGAGGATTAAAGAAGGTCGAGCCCTTGCATTCAATAAGAAACCTGCAACATACCGCTGCGCCTTGGTCTCTCGACCCCATGGTCCCCATCCATGCATGCCATGTAAGTCAGCTGCCAGCAGGATTCGCCTGGGAGAGAGCCATAAGCAGCCCGCCTCGGTTGCCTTGACTGAGCACCATCTCACACAGCATTAGTCCCCGGCGGCATGCATGCGAGTTTGTGATCATGCAGGTGTATTTGTTGAGATGGGGGCAGAGTGATTGATTAATTACCCTAATTGTCTTTTTATGACTCGTTGCTCTAACGTTGTATCGTTGCTGTATAACGTCAGCAACGAATTGTTTGGAACCCTGTGAAGTCCATATGCGACCCCAAGTGAATGTCCAGCGTCTCAGACCTTTGACGCAGGCCGTGTCGAGGTAGCAATATACGTACAACAACCGTCATCCAGTCACTCATAACGGTCCAAATGCAAATATGGTGGAGCTCTGCGGAGGTCGACCGGCGAGCGGAAGGGATATGGCTCACGTTACGCCGTAAGTCACGGCAATGAGTCTCAAGTTGGCCGGACCTGGTCTTGGATCTTGTGGGTAGCTTGGCGGCGCAACCTTGGATAGCCATGGTACCGAGAATGCATGAACAAGCCTGTTCCTTATTTGGGTGTATTTTACTACTGTAATTTGGGCGTCTTGATTGGATACTCAGAGAGACCAGCATCAGGCAGCCTTCAGGACTCTTCAATCCTGTGTGTATCGACATGACCACCACCAATAGAGCACCACCACTTTCTCTTGAATACATGGCTTCTCAGCCTCTCAGTTCTACAATTAAGCAAAGCGAGAGCCGGTGGCTTGTTCAGGAAGCTTGGGATAATGTTCCCTTAGATACTCAGGAATAGACAAGAAGGACTCTCAAAAGGTCCCATTGGTTGGACTTCATGGACGATCACAGATGAAAAGCAATTCAATATTTTTCTCAACATAACATTACTGTTCGCCTGAGACTCGAAAAGATCTCCAGTCCCTAACACGGCCTGGCATTCTCCCAAAACATGTACATGCTTGTCTATAACGCCTGCGGTGTAGTGCCAGCGTCTAACTATGGAGCCCGGAAGCCGGGGGCGTCTCCAGCTGCCGCCCGCTCCTCCGTCCGAGAACTCCATACCGATCGGGGATGTTCATGGCGGGCCAGAGCAGAGTTCAGCCAGACCAACGGAAAGGTGTAAAGCCCTCTCTGACCGTCAAGTCCGCATCACTCGGGGTTATTCGGGCAACACCCCCTACAGCTAGTACGACACCGCTCAATTGCCCATTACGGCTATGACTGGGCATATGTGGGGGCCTATGAGATTGGATATACCCTCCACCACGAGAAGGCTCACATCCAAAGTTCACCCCTTGTCTAGTGCCAGCAGAGGGTTTCCGGCTTCTGCAGGGTTTTGAGACATGCTCGAAGCGGGCCGGCGTCATTCGCAAGGCAAGCACTCACAGTCTCACAGTCATTCACTCGATTGTCTCAATGAGGTCTGATGGATCTGAAGCTTTTGTCATGCCGCCGTATCCTATTTGATAGCCCAGCCCTTGACTTTGACGAGAGCCAGCCAACAAGCAACATGCCAGCTGCATATACGTACCTCCACCTTGCATATAGGCTTGTTGATCAATCATCGACATCCTCCATATTGACTTCAATTCCTTGTACCTATGATGCATCCTCCGATCTTGACCGGCTGTATCTGATGTCTGTTATCGTCATCGAGGCAGTGGCTTATATACATAGTACTTTTTTTATTATTATTATATAGATTGGCTATTCTTTTCTCCTCACACCCGTATCGTTGTTCTCAGTTCTAACTCCTTGTCGAAAACATGCCCCAACAACAACAATGGTACATACTTCCAGTGTGGAGTGTTGTAGGTCTGGTGCTGTAATTAGAATGGCTCCTAATCTCGAAGCATTGTTGACCACGGGCACATTAGGCTTGTCCCTGACTTGGTCCTGTTCCTTTTCATCCTATTTTGTCATGTCTTCCCGTCTCATCTGACACGTCTCACACCTTGTCCCTGTCCCTGAGCAACTACGGCAAATCGTCTTGGGCCTTTGTCTCGGGGCTTTTGGGTCCTTAGACTCTGCACCGCATGACGACGCTGTCGAGCGGCTCGCTTGCCCTTTAGAATCCTCCCTAATGCATACTATGTAAGCATTAGCTGCAGACGGACGGTTGGCCGCCGCCCTGGCTCTGGTACCTTAGTCTGTGCTGCCACCATGCCCCGGGGCGTGCAAATTCTCGAGACCCCTCACTCACTGAGGATGCGAAAATAAATAGTCGAGAAGTCTCCTAAACTAGTCTAGAATTATTCTAAACCTGTTTGAGTATTTATGTCACTTAGGATTAAGCTCTAAAGTTTTCCTGCATCCGACGACTAGCCACCCACATTAGCCATCTATAGGTTTCGCTCACCCGTCTCAACAAAGCTTGTGAATTAAATGTCCCTTGTGAATATGAATCTCTAGAATCGATTATTGAACATAGGCTTGAGCTTGCAACAATCATTACACCACTTGTATGGTTCTTTATGACGTACGCCAGATCTATTACCACTGTTGATGGACCAGCTGGCAAATTGATAACTCAGGGAGGTTCACTTCCGTCTTGTTCTTGCACCATCTAGACAGTTTCTTCACACGATCACCAAGACTAACGACGTGCTTCTAGACTAATCGTGGTCTCCATGCAGTAGCCCCGGCGCATCCGTGTGGTTCAAAGGTTGTGTCTTGCAGGCAGAGAAGCATCATCCTGGCCCTTCCTTGACTAGCCAAGGACAACAAGACATCTCCTCATCCACTTATATCACATCAACACGCAGCAGAGAGACGGGACAGGTCCAAGTTGATACCTGCGCCTCCATACCTTACTAACCAATATGTGCCCTCACCAATAGCGGGGGTCCGTACGGTTGAAGATCAAAAGCAACCCATTGTTTCTATTCTCCGTTTTCACCGCCTTTCTCCCCTGTTTCTATCCCCCTTCCACTTGTCTCCTCCACTATCTGTCCCTTCCGGTCTTAGGCTCACCCATCTCTCTTCTTCCTACCTAATCTCTCATCACCCGAATTCAGCCAGTGTAAGCTATAGGCGACTCATGGTTCGCCGAGCTACTTAACTGTTTCTTGCCATTTCTTTCTCCGCCCGTGAGCGGTTTAGTATTGTTCCCCCCCCTGATATTCCGGCATCTGATCCTTGCACCGAAAGTCTGCCTCAAGAGCTGAAGGTGTGGATTGTAGTCAAGCAATCATAGTATTATCGGGACAAGACCGTCAGGCAGTCATGCCTATGGCTACCCGTAATCAGGTACTCATTCAACCGCCTCCAACCTCCGTTCCAACCATGTCTCTTCCGAGTCCGTCGAACCCCTCCCGCTGCACTTTGAGTGTAGCCAGTCGAACAGCGAAACCCAGCTTCTTCCCCATGTTCCAGTCGTCAGGGTGACAGATCAATCCGTACAGCATTCCGGCTATGAAAGTGTCCCCCGCTCCCACGGCACTATATCTCGAACAGTGGTCAGGTCCTGCAGTTTTACGAGGCTTGTACTAGGTTTGTTGCTGCGTGAGGTATTGTCAGGGCGGGGCAACTCACTCTATCACGGAAATGTCTCGCACTGATTTATCCAGGGCAGGGCAGTGAAGACTCTCGCCTGTCGACCGAGACAGCCCGGCTGCTCCATCTTCACCCCACGTACACAGTGCCAGTGACCTATGCAGCTACTTGTTAGCAAGGGCCATAGAGTCAAAGCAGAAGCATGATATCTTTCCATGAAACGTACGCCTTTTGATGCCCTTCGGCTCTTAGGCATTGTTCCGGAGTTTTGTGTCCTCGACTCTAGCCCCCTCGTTAGGTCACAGCAGTTGTAACGGCCGATATCTATGAGTCCACTCTCACCTCAGCCCAACTTCGCGAATAGAAGACAACATCCGCTTCTGCCGCCAGCTCAGGGAGGCCCTCCCTACCAGGCTTCTCAATTTCGACACTGATTGTCGCTTTTGGTAGTACCTTACGCAGGAGACGGATACAGCTTTGGATGGTATCCGGGATTCGGCCCTGTTGTTCCATTATCAGCCTAGAGTTACCGGGCGGAGGATACCACGTCTGCATCCCACCTCAAAGTGCCACCATGTCTCCTGGTCCGGGTTGAAGCCTCGCGCGATGCTGCCAAACTCGTCTTCGGTCATCTCTAACAAGTCATTGTAGTTGACAAGCGTGCGACTACCTGATGCCTCGCTACGGATAATGTAACTGCTTGCTGCCTCTGTACTCTCCTCGCGAAAAACGCAGTGGTTGAAGCCAATCCTCGACTGCGCACCGAACGACGATATAACACGCTGTGTTGCGGACGAGGCAGCGGCGGGAAGGGGTGATACCAGATGCAGCTTGAGGGTGTCGTGCTCGGAGAGCAATTGTTCCAAGACCTGAAGAGAGTTGGGACAGTTGCCTCCACGTCGAATGTTGATACTGGTAGCACGTAGCTTAGAGTCCTCGGATGGGAAGAAGGGAACACTGGGGGTGAGTTAGTAAGTGTCATGTGTACGCAGTAGAGGTGACGTTCGTGAGGATCGTATCCAGGTAACAAGCGCCAACGGCAATGAGATGCTTCATGATGTCCAGAGTCGTGCTAGATGCAATATGAACTGGTAAAGCAGTCTGACCACTTAACATGCGTCGGCTTACGCGTGAGGCTGATTATATCACTTAACGCTGGCGTTGAGTTGTATATCCCTTTGTTAGTGCTGGTGATGTAAGTAAGGACAAACTTCTAACATAGGGGAGGGGTCCGCCCTGGGAGAGGCAAGAAGACTTAAGATCTCAATCCTAAGTGATAAAAATATTTAGGTAATTTAGCCTAAGCTTAGGGGAGTCTTTACTAAGTTTATTTTAGCACCCTCTTCTAAAGTCTCAATTTTTCTTGCTCCCTGAGGCCGCCGCATCCTTCGAAGTTTATCAAACTCCTAACGTTAAGACAATATGCTAAAATTAACTGGTCTAAAGACCTACTGAGATACACTGACATTGCCTAACCATTTTCATCAAGCACGTTTTAAAAACCACTCTCCTCAAACCTCAAACCTCACCAATTCCTTTTGGCACTCTCAAGTCATGTACTACACCTTTCACATATCATCGACTTTCACATCATCAATACATCTATCCTTTGCCAATCATCTCCTGTAACCACTAACTGAACTTCTCCAAGTATATTTGCCATTATGTTTGGCGGACCGGTCTCAGTATATCCTAATGCGAGCCCATCGTTTGACCACGATCTTCAGGCAGGGGCTCATTCCAGAGTAGACGGATATACGACAGACTTCAATACAAACTGCTTTTCTGCGGGTGTGTTGGATGATATAGGTACTTCCTTGGCTGCTTCTTACTTCAAAATAGATACTATTATGGGTAGAATATTAACTACTACTAAAGCAAGGCTAAGATAACATGCGTAATGGTTAATTCTGATCCATCTGATCGTCCTGGTACTTCAATAAACCCTGAACCTATCATGCATGCGATAATTGTACACAACATAAGGCGCTATTTCAATCAGTGCCATTTCTTTTCAATGCACAGCCTCTATTATGCATGCATCGAGGCGTTGAAAACAACATCTCCAAGTCTCTAGTTAGCATAATCTATAGCCAGGACTATAATGCTATCTAGCATTGCAGCGTTAACCATCCAGTCGAGTACCGAGATTTCTATCCATCAGCCAGGGGCCTTTATTGCCAACTGTTTCTTGTTGGCAGAACATTGACTACAAAGCGAAGTAGACCATTCTCTACTGAGAGAACCGGATCATGGGAAGCAGACAAGACCCCAGCCTTTCAAGACCGCTCTGACATGTATAGAAATCCATTTCCACCATGTTCAGTATACATACTACTACCTACCGAGAAAGTAGGAGCTCTGGTAACCAGAATACCACAGAGTTATAGGATATCTTCCATGCTAGCCATGCAATGAACAGTCCCAACAGTACCATTCTTCGTAGGAGGACACTCAATACTGGTTACATAGCTATCAATTCTGTAAGTTTCTCCTTTGGCAACTCTCTCCATAATATACAATCCGTATTTCACGGTGCTTAAATCAACATCATCTGAAGAAATAAATTAACTTTTGTTATAGACCTTTTTCCTTTTGAGACCACCTATATATAAACATCACTAACCACAAAAAAACAATTATTTATCAAACAAATTTCAATACTTTAGCTCATATATGTCTTTCCAGTTATGCAATATGACCATATATCTAACCCTGTCGCTTCCTTGACCGACAAATCAGCAACAACAAATCCCAAGGCATTAAGCCGCATACGTTTTCGGCCATCAGGACATTTTTGTATGAGGCATTGAAAGCTTTATACTCCTTTGTTTTTTCTGTGAAGGAGATTGTTGAGGTTAAGTCAGGCCGGTAGAGAGAAGGTTTCCATTGCCTAAAATGTTATTAATGTAAGTTCTTGTTCCATTTGTGGACAACGACCATCTTCGCTGCTGACACTGCAAGATAATAAAATCGACTGGACTGATCCAGCTGTTGAGCCTCCAGTGCGCAAGGTCTTATTCCCGTAAACTCGGGTAGAGAGCAAGTTACGTGTAATTAGATATCATCATTTCCCCATTTAATTAACCGCATGTAAGTTTCTCAACACACCTAAGGGATTCGAGTTGGGGAAGATTAAACGGGTTTCACGTGCTGCCCGATTGTATTACTCTATTAATTGCCGATATTATTTGCACAGATTCGCCATGGATGCGTGATTGGCCTGTTCGAGTGCATCGATCGAAGTGTCTCCTTAACAAAGTCAGGCTTAAGCATCCCACCAGCACTACGGAAGCTGCGGGTGCCATCCGTCGGGGATAAGAACGGCTTTGATGCTAGAACAGCGAGGGAGCCACAGTGTACCGTGGAATGTGGTTAATGATAGGTCAGCCTAGACCGATCTTATCTACTTGTGTGCAAGGCTCAGGTAATAGCCAAATCATAATTGTAGCCTTGTTTAAGATCACATCTTGATAAAGAAGTTATTGCCTGAATGTTGACGATTTATAGACAGACATCTAAGGTTAGAGATTATGTTAATTTAATCGCCAGATCGAATAAGAAACACGACGTCATTCTCGCCATGAATAGGAACTCAACGGGCACTTCCGAGTATTGTAACCATCACTTATGCAAAGAGCTCTTTGGGGCGGACCAAGAAAACATTAGGCCTTGACATAGGATGTTAAAATAAACCCATTAAATAGCCCTCCTAAGCTTAAGCCTACCTACCTGAATCTTTTTTGTCGCTCAGGATCGATGTCCCAAGTTTCCCTGCCCACCTAGCAGGCTGCAGCAGCCCATGCATCCTGCCATTGCCTTGAGTGGCCGGAGTCGTATCAAGTACTGTAACAGATACCAAGAAAGAGGCGGCGGTGGCACGTCAGAAAACAGGATTCGCCAATATATGGGTCAGAAAGCTGGAGTAGCGGAGACTTTGCTCCGTCAAAATGGGCCACGAGGGGAGAGATCTCGATGGAGCGCACAGCAAATGGTGAGGGACACCAATGAGTGCCACAAAGCAGAACTGCAGGCGTCAGGCGTAATTGTGTTTTGCCCGCCGTAGACGGAGTCGGTCACAAGCAAGCAAGTCGAAGAATAAAATGCCCGATTTGGGGAAGCACAAAATAGTGAGTGCAGTGTGAGGTAACTTGCCCGGTGTAATTGAAATGTACGTCCAAATAACGTCACTGTATGGTAGCTCTGGCCACGTCACCGCCACACTCAATGCTACCCCGCTATATGGCGGCGCCGTTAAGCCTGGAAGCGGGGCGGATCTGGCCCATCGTGTTACACGATACGACGGGAAGTGGGTCCGCTTCTTAAAGAAGAAATACCTTCAAAGAACTCTGATATGACATCAAACTCTAGAGAGTCTTTGTAAACAGAGGCGAATTTTGAGCTGCAAGGGGCCGAGGTAGATCATATGTCATTGTCTAGGTATCTCACGTAGAAATCATACCATACACAGGGCACAATCCTTAAGCTCCCAACCGGTATCCCGCGACGCGCATAACGCGTACGTACCGGTCAGTTTCCTCTTCTACCCCCACCAAACAAAAACAAGTCCCAGAGCCTTTCATCGAGATGACGTTCCGGTGATGACCTGACGTCAGGGATGTCTCTCGAGCGACCATCACAGGCTAAACGCCCGAGCTTGCTGCTATCTCGGCTTCAAGTGGTCGAGTAAGCCAGAGCATTACTGGGGTACAACTGATTTCCCCCCACTTGTCAATAGCAGTAATGTATGAAGCCGTCTAGGTAACGTAGGACTCCTATGCAGAAGCCAGTCAATGACGACACTTTTTCCCTTCACATGATAGTCCATGATAACTGGACAGGAGGGGAGATGGGGATAGGCATACATACCAAACTCGAGGATGTGTACGCTAAATAAGTGGTCAAACACTCGATGACGACGGTTTATAAATTTAAGTGAGAATAGTAAAACTAAATCTATATAAACCTCCATTCCTCCTCCTCAGTCCAGCTGTTCCCCTCTCCTTATCACCACACACAACATCAACAAACCACCAACGTCAGAATAACCAACTCAATTATCTTCTTCTTCTCCAAACAAGAATTCAACAATGGATACCATCAAGAACACCGTAAACCAAGCTACCGAGAAGGTACAATGCCCTGGAGATGTTCGTACCATTCTTCTGAGTCACTGCTAACGACTAAAAGGTCCAGGAGGGTATCTCTGGTACCAGTAAGGAGGCTAACAAGGAGGTAAGTCCAAGGATAGCACTTGCTTGCAATACAGTTGTATGTGACTAACTTGCTTTCAAGGTCGCCAAGGACTCAAACGCTGGCCTTGGCACTCGGTAAGTTTACATATAATTTCCGCTACACTCCGGCTTTTCTAATGCTTATTTCTTCAGTGCTTCCGCTGCCAAAGATGCGGCTAGTGATAAGATCGATGAGAGCACACATGGAGCTAAGGGAGAGGCCTACAAGCAGAACCCATAGATGCTTCCTACATGAGAAATGAGGAGAACATAACACTGCGGAGGATTCGGGCTATATCTCGCTCACGACATTTTGAATACTTTCAATATTGAGGATTTAGATACCCAAGTCTAGTAGCTCTTCAATTAATCTATTATACACACCAATTTTGCCATATTTTATTCTGATTCAGTCCTCTGTATTGTGGATATAGATGTTAGCTTCTTTAACTATTAAACCCCCCCCTAAATCGATATATATATATGGCATGTTATCCTCTTAACAAAGGCTTTTGACTAACGAGTTTTCCAATAAACTTAAATCAGGACCATGTCCTTAGCCAAGTTTTTTGAAGTAAACGTACTCATAGCATCTAAACCCTTTTGATTGTCGTTGATGGAGTCACGTGCCTCATCACATGAACCTTAGGTACCAATCTCTCAGAGATTGATACCTACAGACAATTGTATACGAATCAATTTCTTGAAGAAAATTCATGGTGATATTTACCATTACTTTGACTATTACAGAAATTTCCCTTCTTTCTAGCAATGCGATATAAGGCGTGGCGGTGATAACTCACTAATTACTGGGACAATGCTGGAGAACTCCCACATGAAGCGACCGCCGAAATGAGTCGCGATCGCGTCTTATTTCCGACACCGCTCGTCTCCAGAAGCTCAATTTCCTCGACAATAGCTCAATCGGAGCTGCAACTCGTTAGCTGAATCTTGCACTCTTTAAACCAATTGATTGGAAGAAACTTGGTACTAGGACCGACACAATGGCCATAGAACCCTCATCCCTCCCGCCCGACCTATTCGACCAAACAACAATCATCTCCCTCCTCTCGACTCTCGCAATCGTCTTCGTCGCCTATGCTGCTTCTTTGAGATTCTTGCCATCCTCATCCTCCAAGGTTCTCCGGTTTCTCTTTATATGGCATCTCGCCGATGCGCTGTGTCATTTTGTCCTCGAAGGCAGCTTTTTGTACCACTGCTTCTTCTCGCATCAGCCCCTCGTCGATGATGCGAAGGTTGACCTATTCCCAACACCCCCTGGATTCCTAGGCTATAGCGATCGAGTATATGGTGCGCAGTCAGGTGGAGATAATCCGTTTGCCCAGCTATGGATGGTATATGCGAGAGCTGACAGGAGATGGGCTGGTGTCGACTTGGGGGTTGTGAGTCTGGAGTTGTTGACCGTGTTCTTTGATGGGCCTTTAGCCGTTTATGTGTGCTATTGCCTCGCTAAGAAGGATCCCAAGGCCAGTATCTGGATGATTGTGCTGGCTACTTGTGAGCTGTACGGTGGTGAGTCTCGGCAGCATCTCAATTTATATGGTTTCGCCAAACTAAACAATGCTCAGGATTCATGACTTTCTGTCCTGAATGGCTCATTGGAAGCGCCAATCTCGACACGAGCAACTTCATGTACCTTTGGGTTTACTTATTCTTCTTCAACACTCTATGGGTCTGGATTCCGTTCTGGGTCATTTGGTACTCAGTCAAGGACATCTCAAATGCCCTGAATCTGCGCCAAGGCAAGAAGACTCTCTAGACCCAGGAGATCACAAGCCATGGAATAATTCTATATTTGCAGTATATATAGAGTGTTGTTGAACTGCAGGGATATAGATACAGAACGCAAAACCCCGGCTAGAGTACTGAAATAATGGATGTGGGCTAAGGGCAATCTTGCAAAGCCTCTTGTGAGGAGCTTCTTTTATTCAATCCTAGATACCTGGAGCTTAGATCTAGGCCTTATCCTAGATCCTAAAGGTTAGGATAATATCGTCATAAGAGCCCTAAAGCTTATGATCAAATCATCGTAAGTTCCTCAACATTGCTCGTCCTCCTCTATCGCCTGAGTAATAATTACGTGACTGTTCTCGCTCGCCTCACGCAATATTAGGGGAACTTGAATTCGTCGCACTATATCGATTCACAGATAGCGAAGACCATATGCCACGTCCAACCAAGCAACTCGAAACCGTTCTGGAAAAGTGGATATTTACACGAGCATAGCAGCCTGTATAGTGACGACGAGACATGTTCCTCAGTTCAAAAAGTACATTGGGAACGCCAACCCTGAAAATCCGCCATTAGAAACGCCATCCTTCACATATATGATTCTAGTCCATGCTAAATCGTTACGCATCATCTCATTTCTCCCACTCCTTATAGCTCTTCTGCTTTTGTCTGGTATTCCATCCTAACTTTCCACTGATACTGTTCACCCAGTCTTCACTTCTCCGTCCCTCGGCTTGCACCGAGGCAAATGGAAACCTGCTGGCGCTGATGGTCACGTAATCTCCCGGCTTGAGCTCGACACGTTCTCGGCCATCGAAGCTCGCCCATGAAGCCGTTCGTGCGCTATATGGAACACCAACACGTAGCACAATCGTGTCAGGAAGGATAATAGGTCTGAATGACAGGGTGTGCGCGCATATAGACGTGACCAGCATCACGGGGTTCTCGGGGTGGCACAAGGAGCCCCCAGCGGCGAGATTATATGCCGTTGAGCCTGTGGGTGTCGATACACAGATACCGTCAGCCAAGACCGAGGTGAAGTGCTCATCGTCACCAAAAATCTCGGTAGTTGACATTGCTAGAATATACATTAGAACATCCCCTGCAGGGGTAACGTTTACTCTGGGATTCTCACTTGGGTTTGGTCCTCTGTCCACTACCACCTCATTCAGAATCTCAAACGTCCCATCCGGCCGATGCGTGTGCTCATCTTCCCTCTCCTCACCTATGAGCTCCTCCACCAAGTCTCGGGACTGCTCCTCGTCCTCCTCAGAGCCCTTGCTAAGCTCAGCTCTCTTGCGTGGCTGGCTTCTCATGACAGTGCCTTCAAAACGAAGCCTCAGGCTAACTGTGACGCCCTTGGTGAAGGCGGTTAAGAGTGTCTGCTGGTAGTCCTCGAAGTCAAACTTGGTCAAGAAACCCAGGCTTCCTAGTGCAAAACTCAATACAGGTGGTACGATGCGCTGGAAGAGCCAGCTGGCATATAGCACTGTACCATCGCCACCAAGTGAGATAACAAAGTCAAAAGTATGAGGGCGTGTTCTGCACATGTTCTCGTCCCAATATCGGAGTCGCCTGTTCAGCGTTTCTTTGACAGTCTGCTCGTTCATGTCCCCTGTATCAAGATATCCCTTACTCACCTCGTCAATGATCCCACGGACATCGAACTTCTTGTTTGTTTTGAGCTTGTCTTGAACATAGACGGTGTAGGCGACCTCGTGATTATGTTGTAGGAGCCACTTGACCAATTCTCGTGTTTTTGGGATCAAGTCTTGGTCGTATATCTTTGTGAGGATGAATATGCTCTTGACCTTGAACCGAAGTCGCATGCTACTCAGTCGGCGACTTAGTTCACGTACACCCCAGGCCATATCACTCAGCTGCTGCTTGGTTAGAAGGCGACTTCGCACGTCGTCCTGATAACCGGAAAGGTCAACCTCGGACATGCTTTTGGTCATCTGCTGCGTCCAGGCCTGCTGATCAGCTTGGCCCGAGTGTTCCATACCGCCAGGCTCAACAACAGCGCGACACTTCTTCTGATATTTGGGGTCGACAATCGAGTCGAGGCTGTCGTCGCGAAGAGCTTCGACGTGATCGCCATTGAGAGCCTTGTGAAAGGCGGCATGGTTAGGATTTGGATTGTTGCTTAAATATGACGGAAGGTTATTTCCTATTGAGGGTTCCGACTCTGGCTCGCTGGCTGAGCTGGCAGCATCTTTTGCGCGTCGCTGACTGTCAAGAAACTGGTGGACAAGGCACTCATCACGTCGCGAAGGATGGCGCATCACAGGCGCTTTGATCTCTGAGGCAACCATTGAGCTTTTGCGACGATAGGGATTTCCGGGGTCGAAGACGACCTGTAAAGGCGATTAGATCAGTCGCGCCATCCTTGGTTGCCATCTGGTATTGGCGATAGTATGAACGAACCTCTACTGCCTTGCAGTCCTCGTCAGAACTCCCATCGTATTCACGATTGCGACCATCCTCAAAATGTATGTGTTTTTCCGTGTGGTCTCCCATTTCTGCGGTTGAAAGGATATCGCACGATTGTTCCTTTCAATTGTTGTACTTTTTGTCTTGTGTTGCTTGTATGGTTGGATGACGTTGTTAGCCTGGCCTCGATGGCGGGGCAAATGGAAGATGGATCCACTGAACCGCTCCTGAGAGAGCTGGGACTTTGACGATCTCGACCTTTTTGAAGGGAGTTGATATTGAAAATCGTCTTCATCGCTGACTTCTCTTACTTTCCCCGCCGTAACTCAACCATCTACGTGTCAATTACTTATGGATATGAGGAAGCTTTATAAACCTTGGACCATGATAGTAGCTTCAAAGACTTGACCTAGCTATTATGCATCTGCAGTGTGCTGATATAATACCAGTGAATCTCTTTCTGTTGGGTCTCGCACATGATATTCTCGATTGCGTAGAGAAACGAAGTCTTAGTCCATTGGCTACGATCTTACATGCTTATTAGCCTCATCAAAAGAGCATTGAACTTGCGTGTTAGTAAAATTGTTCAGTTTAGGGTAACCATGAGCCTGAAGCACCATCATTAGCCAAGATCAAACTACCAGACGGAACAACACATTGGCACATATGTACTGCTTGACCACTCTATTCATGTGAAGCCGGCAGATGTCTAGTTAGTGTGGCAATTGATAATGCATAATGTCACTTAGGACATGGCTTACTGAGACTTACATAACGTGCCCGTGGATATGACCAATACGATATAAGCTTCTGGATCATTGAGCGAAGGCGGTAAATCATGCGATGTCGACTCTCAGGAATGAAGTCCCACCGGTAGCATTTAATTAGCACAGACAGTCTTCTCAATGAGTATGCGAACATGGATGGTGGTGATCCAATAGACCTGTGGTGGTGTGAACAACCCCTTCAAAGCTCTCACGAAGGCCTCAATTAACTTGAGCCCGTCAATGCAAGGTGAAACTGTCTGAAGTTTAATATGTTAGTGAAATGGCAGACTATATCTTTTAGCCCGAAGCCAAGAATTCAAAACATTGAAATGATGCGAGACATCTCTGTTGGCTATACATGATGATGAGGACAACATATGCAAGAGCAAACAGTCAGACGTTTCTTGATCTATTCTTCTCCAAAGCGAAAACAGCTAGAGCTGGTTTTAGTTAGAACACATAATAAGGATGAAGTATACATAATCATCTCGCATTACACGAAGATGGAAAGGGGTGCCAAGTCGAAGACGGAAGTGAAGCTACTGCAGCAAAGCTATAATAAGAGACCTGTCATCCGTACCCCATGCTTAGCACTCAGTAACACCTTCGTTTTAAGTATCCATTGCAAGAAGATAGGATGAAGAGCAGGTATTCTGGACAAGAGATCACATATAAATGCTGGGCTACTTCTTGTAGCTGATACCAACCATTACGTCTTAATCAAACGCTTCGCAAGCCACTGACTGTCCGCTATAGCACCCATAGCTATAGTCCAGGCCCTTTCCGGGAGTACTTGTTTGAGGAGGAAACATCTCTCACTTCATTATGCTTCTAGCCCTGACGTGTGAGGAAACAGCAAAGAGTGGACAATCCATGATAGACTGATGCCTAGTGGACAACAAAGACTTACACAGTATGGCACATAATCAGTATGCTGAAATGATTTAATCAAAAGGCTTACTAAGTAGGTATATACTCAAGCTATCCAAGCTTTCCTAATCTTATACAAGTATCTTCTGACCCTCAGGATAACAGCCTTGACGTTTCCTATCTCCCCATCAACAGGCGTGGGGAGTGAAAATCACCTAAGTATAAACTAACAGACCAAGGAAACCACTAGACGGAAACTCTCTGAATGTGATTAGCTATTGTAAACTCGCTATCAAGTCGATTTTTAATTCTGTACTAGCCTAGGGCTAGATGCTCATGAAACTTCTCCTCATTCTAGAGATCTATGGGTTCCTCACAGTTGTATTAAATACAGTACATCCTCCACTTGAATACGTACCCTTCCTTAGTCCAATATGCTCCCGGATGGACGACTCGGTACTCTTAATAATAATAGACGTACAAGACTTGTCAACATCCGAGTCCATAGCTCTAACTAGGTACACGAACTGCCAAGAGTTCGGCATTTGAACCTTGACCCTGTCTGACTGTCCTCGCTTACAGAGCTGTGGGTTTCAAAGATAAAGTGGAAAGGCTTGAAACAACAAAATGGAGAACCAACCACTGGGTCCGCAGATACAGAGATGCTAGGCTAGAGAGGCCTAGGTAGACAACGCTCTCCTCGGGGAGAAAGAAAACATCAGACCTTGATATAGGATGTCAAAATAAACTCAGTAAAAGGAACCCTAAACTTATACTAAATTTACCTAATCTTTTCTATCACTTAAGATCAAGGACCTGAGTTTTCTTGCCTCCCCTTGGCTCTCAATGAAATTGACTCGCTTCCAGCTGCAGGCTAGCCAGCTAGTGCTCTCCCACTGTGCATGTAGTTTTAGGTGTTCGCATAGTTCCGTTGACAGATCTGTTACCGGGTGCAAGCTCTGGACCTTGCGAAACGTCCTGTATCCATCGTCTCGTGGCCAGCCGTTCTCCCCGCCTTCGGCACCAACAGGATCCGTGTGACCTGCCATTGTAATCTCAAACCCTCTGTTCCAAAAGAGGAAATGGCACTCGTCTAAAAGCTCTCAACCCTTTAGTTATTGTCTTGTTAGCTCTCATGCTAAAGGGGATCCTCCCTAATCCATGTTTCCTTCTTGTTTTAAATCCACGGCGTAGTTGCACAAAACGGACAAACGTGAACGCTAGCCCAGATACGGATTAACCCCACCGTTTACTTCCCTTGAACTCCTGCCTCTTACAACCCGACGAAACTTGACTCTGTAACAACAATGCTTCAGCCTCTTCGAACCGGCGCTTTTCGCCGCCCTCAGAGCACTCTTTCAAGAAGCGCGCTTAGTGGTGAAGTATCACTATCAGGAGGACCTTGAGAAGCAGTTCAGTTGTGGCTTCCATTCGAGGTCGATCACGGTCAAAGCTCAAGTGAGAATGGCACAGTTGATCGAGCCCAAAGAACTCAATCTCGTGGTGGAGTAGCATTCTCTTACACCGATTCCGTCAGCGTATTCGAGAATCAGCATCCCAGAAACCCAATCTACACGAGTGAAACAATACCCTTCTCGCTCTAATGCGGGAAATACCTCTAGCCCACAATCAAGGGCCTGGCTTGGCTCGCTTGGCTACCATTCTTCACCACCATCTCTCAGGGGCAACAGCTTCGATGCTACCAAGCTCCGTCATGAAGCAGCTTGATCCTTGCTCTTTGGAGATTTCTGAGTCGCGCAGGGGTCACGAAGCTCGCCGGATCTAGGGCAATCTGCGTTCCCGTTCGATGTGATTTGCCCTCAATTTGAGATATCAAGTCCTATCGCCTCCATTGCCTCAGTCTCCTCCCACCCAGTTGGTGCTTGTCTGATCTTCGTTTCTTTTCTTGCTTTTCAATCTTACATTCGTTTGCCACAGGCCAGGTGCCATTTCCATTTCATTGTATTTCATTTTACGGTACATCTCGTGTGTTCGATCAACTACCTATCTACTGCTTCTCAAACTTTGATCTACTTTCAATTGACCAAGTATACGCATAGAGGTTATTCTGATTCCTGCTATCATATCTCGGTGCTTTTCCAATTCATTCATCATCTCTCCTTTTCCTTTTGCATCCTAGCCCTCTTCCGATACTTTCATACGACCTCGACATCGACATGGGAAACTAGGTCTACCAAGAAGGACAACGCGGTGCCGGCACTGTGAAGGCTTAGCGCCTGCCCTTTACTTGATAAACACCTCGAATTTGACCAGAAAACGACAACAACATGGACAACGACCCGACGATGGATTCGACCGGCTTTCAGTTCCAGGCAAATTCCACATCAAAATGGGACAACGAACTCAAGTTTGCTGCAGCTGGCTCCGTCCGCACTTCGATCATCGTCCTATCGGTTTTCAACGTGATAGTAGCATTCGCAGTTACCATCAGTATTCTTCTGCGCTCATGGAGAACACTAAAACAAGTCGAACCGATATGGGACCTCAAGTATGTACTGCATTTCCCAATCCGCAAAAATTTGTTCTCACGGTCACTCTTAGGTCATCTTGGCTTCGGCTAGTCAAAGGACGAGATATCTACCCCTTCGTACTTTCCTCGGGCATTGTAGTCCAGGGAATTGTGTATGCTACTGCTCAAGCCAAGGGACTTGAGTCACTTATGATCCTTGGGTGTGCCACGATATCGCGAATGATGCTGCTAGGTATGTTGAAAGAATAGTGAGCTTTCACATGAAGATACTAATCCAATTTAGCTTTCTTCATCGTACCCTTCATTCAGATGTTGTTCGGGCTGGAGTTGACAATCCGTATTACGAGGCCGAGCATGTTCCCCTTCCGTGGCAAATTCAACACCCTTGCCTGTCTAGTAACCATCGGTACCTTGTTGCTCATCGTGTTCTCCATAACCTTTGCTGTTCTGCCATCGGAGTTTTGCTTTGCCAGTTTGATCTCTTTCCTACATCGATACGATGCCGGATGTTTTGGAGTTCTACTCACTGTCATCCTGATAGTTCTCATTGAGTGCGGTGTTATATGCTTCAAGCTTCATACTGGTGCTAGAATGCGCATTGCTGAGAGGGATGAGGCATCTCGCATGGTTTACCATATGATAATTGCCGTGATATCATATGTAAGTATGGATCTGGAAGTGATAGCTTGTACTAATTCCGAACAGACTTTGCAGATAACATTCTTCTACAATACGGCGTTCCGAGATACAGGAGCTGCAGATGACACATCAATGACACTGAACATGATCGGAACAGTTGTAATGAACATGTCAGGATTATTGCTTGGCTGCCTTTATCTCTTCTTGCGATCAAGCAGATCCCCAACCGGTTGTTCTGATGATGACATCGAAGCGTCTCAGGGGTTCAGAAAATGGGGTGATGACCAGGACCAAGAGCCCTCAACCCCTGGGTCTGCGATGTTACAGCCTCTTGATCTGCCCAAGCTGGTTCGCAAGGCTGAAAGCAAAGAAGACCTTACGCTGGACGACAGAGTGGAAGACAAAGTGTTTGGTGCACGTAAGGACTTCCTCAACCGTGGCCTGAAGCCCCTGCGCTTGGGAAGTATGCGTAATTCAGGCGGTCTTCCAACCGTACCGAAACCCGTACGGACGTCATCAAAGGAGTCCATCAAAAACTTCAAGAGGAGCATGTACAGCATTTTCCCCAAAGCCGAGCCACCCAAGTCGCCCATCCTTTTGCCGACAACAACCTACAAAGATTCTACACCCAGAAAAACACCAGCGCTTCAAAACTTAGCTGACGAACTTCTTGCACCGCCAGCCCTCCGTCTACCGGATAAAAGATTCCGGTCAAGTGGTGCTTCTATGCTCTCGACTGCAACTGTGCAGATTGGCCTGCGCCTTTCCAACATCGGTGATATGCGCCCCGCCAAACCGGAGCTCAAACTAGACACAAATACAAACCAAGTGCACAACCTCGACTGTCCCAACAGTACAGTAAGGTTCTTCCCAAGAAAAACGAGTCCACTTGCCATTGCCATCGTCGATGTCCCAGGCGAGGGCACTAGGTACAAGATCCAGGATAACTTTGATAAGAGACTATCCGAGAAGGAACTTCCACCAGTTCCTCTCAGCGCGGGTATGAACACTCCGCCGGAGACAACCCTCAGTTCCGCTGTATATAGCCCCCAGGAGAAAATGCCCGTCTCAGCCTCACATAATCCCAGAGCTGGATCAGTCAGTTCTGTAAGAGCTCATAGCCGACAGGGCTCAAGAAGTATGGGAGAGCCAAGCAGACTTGCCAGCCGTCAGAGCTCTAGGGTCGTACCAGAGATTGGCAGAATGCATAGCCGACAAGGCTCAAGGGCTGGGCCAGAGACGGATAGAGTACATAGTCGTCAAGGGTCAAGAGTTGACTTGGAAGCAACAAAAGGAAAAGGACCATGGATTTGATAGAGGGCAAAACAGGTTGGCAACTGGGGAGGATGACGATTTCATGAACGGTTTGGCAACTGTAACGATTCCCTTTGTGTTTTCATATTTAGGCCGTCTTTGAAACTAGCGTCGAGATTTGGTCCCTTTTATATATAGATAATACCAGAAGATTAGGCGGACATCCTCAGTAACACTTCCAATGCCAGAAGGTCGCCTACAGTGGGCACGGTCTCGCGGAATCCGGGATACCGGTTATTTATATTAGTAGCCAGTCTCCCATGTGATCTTTGTTGTCAATATCGATGGCTACCTGTCTTTCTTTACCGTTCGAGCAGCAGCCCTCCTCTTCTCCCACTTCTCCCAACCAGCCTGACACATGTCCTCTTCAATGACAAGATCCCTAACTCTGAAAGCTCTCACCAAAGGCGTCTCTAGAGCCCAGTTTAACCAGCCGGTTTGCCTCGCGGCGGCAACAATAACGAACCAACCGAGAGCGCTTATGACACCTGCAACACTACCCACAACGACCTGTTTAGGGGTATGGTAGTTCAAGTACACTCTGCTCCACGCCGTCGCCGCCGCAATCGCCGCACCAGCTACACTCACAGCCAATCTCTCTAGAACGCTCCATGGTCGGTGCAAGCTACTTTCTGCACGAGCCTGATGTACACGAGGCGGTCTGTGGCGGACAAGCAGGAACAGAGCCAGGGAGACACTCCAGAAGGCAACGAATTGTGCGTGGGAACTAGGCATGCCGTAGCCCTTGCCATGTATGCGACGCGGACGCTCTTCTTTTATCAGCCGTTTCAACGCAAAGTTGAGCACCTCGCAGGCAAGTTGACCGAGAAACATCAAGGCGACTTCGACCTCACGGGTAAAAAGGACGAGCGTGGCGTAAACGACGCATAGGGCTTGGGGGAGGAGGGCGAGGTAGGCGCAGGCGAGGGAGATGTGATCGTCAGGGTCCTATTTGTGACTGTTATTTGCAGGTCTTTGTGTGTATATGTGAAACTTACGTAGTAGACGTGGGTGACGGAGAGGGAAGCGAGGGGAGTTGAACTGTCGTCCATGATGAGCTGGCTATGTACGGTGTCCGAGAAGTTCAAGGTATAGGCAGAGGCTGCATTCTCCTGGTAGGGCACCGCAGTGGTCTCTGATTGGCACAGTTTGTATTTTAAAAAGAAAACAAGAAGAAAAAAACATAAAAAAAAGGCTCGAGGCAATCACGAGTAAAAAGATACTCAAAGGTGAAACATGTTTAAGCTTGTGCTGTAGATGACGATGCAACCCGCCGGCTGTGGCTGCATGTGTGGCTCAGGCGGGAGCAAAAACGTGGCGTCTCGGATTTCGGAGACTCTCATTTGTCAACGTTGTGAATACCGGATACCGAAGCAAGGCGTTACCACATTCAACCACGGCCAAAGAGTCATCTACGTTACTTTACAATGCTATTTCAGGCGTGAATAATATCGTCACATTTTCTTGATAGCTGAAGATTGCGTGTTCCTCTTTACACTCGGGTGTCAGTCACTTGCAGGTCATTCCGAAGTAGCCCTATCTTGGGCACTACCTATCTTAAAAACCCTCTCCTCGCCCCTCTCTATGTAAAGTACCTCCACCAAAGAAGCACCTCATGTTCGAGTCTTGACAAGGAAGAACGAGAAGGAGACTAAAATGATGGAGGCCTAGCAGAAACTCACTCATAAGGGCTGGTCAACTCGAGGGCCCTTGGGATTTAACTTACTTACTCAGCCTCGCCACTCTGGGCAAAGTCTTTGCTGGATCGCCTACATACACTACGCCACTACAGGATGAACACTCTTCCCAGAGTATAACAACTCATAGCACTCCCGAGGTGTCAAAAGAATCGAGGTCATTAAACAGGGGACGAAAAGAAAGCACCGGCCAAAGAGCCTGCCAAGTGTGTTCTAAACTATCTCAGGTTTTATCTAAATTTCTGGCATCCCGGAATAGAGCTGTAAGGTTTTCCTATATCCCCTAACAGCCATGGACTATAGCGACGACCCACGTCTTATAGAGCTTGGCTCTATTGAGGCTATATACCCAGAGATCCGACGCCCTGACGCAAAAGACCCTTTCACCTTCGAGATAGACCTCCCCGTTGAGCCCGCCGCTCCAGTTACCGTGACTTTCCCAGCAGCCTCAGCACCCGCCCACCCAGGACTCACCACACTTGGCCAAGCTACTGAGAATGCCCTGCCCGAGGTTGATTCTCTCGAAGTCTCGTACCTGCCCCCTCTGCGGTTGAGAGTATGTCTCCCAGAGGGTTACCCTGCAGATGCGCCACCAGATGTCGTGGTATCTACCATACCGCAGTGGTTGTCGAGGGAAACGATCAAACGACTTGAGGATGATGGCCCGCGCTTGTGGGACGAGATTGGTCGCGACATGGTTGCATTTACTTACATCGATCATATTCAGCGCGCCGCTGAAGACGTGTTTGGAGCCATTAGTCCCGGGGGAACTCTTCAGGTTGATCCAGAACACAAACTCGCCGTGCTGGACCATGATATAAAAGCCAAAAAGGCTGCTTTTGAAAAGGAGACATTTGATTGTGGTGTCTGTCTCGGTATGTATATTCGTCGCACATCCTCAGCCACGTACTGACATTACATAGATCCCAAAAAGGGCTCCAAGTGTCACAGAATGCTTGAATGTAGACATATATTCTGTATTCAATGCTTAAAGGATTTCTACAACAACGCCATCAATGAGGGCAACCTTTCCACTGTTCGTTGTCTGAGCCCCAACTGCGCCAAGAAGCGTGCAGCGTCGAAAGACAAAAAGAAGCATAAGGTTGCCATTAGCCCCAGCGAGCTTCTTCAGATTGGTCTTTCCGAGGAAATGGTCAAACGTTATGTGACACTTAAGTACAAGACAGAACTCGAGTCTGACAAAAACACAATATACTGTCCACGACAGTGGTGTAATGGAGCAGCCCGATCGAAACGCCACAAGAAGCCGGAAGGTTTAGAGTTTGCTGAAATGTCTGATGCTGAATCTGGCAAAGAGGGAGAAGAAGAACAACAAGGACAACAAGGAGGGGGTAGTGTCAAGTCTGAGAAAAGAAAGAATAAGGAAACATTTAGCAGAGCGGATCTCTTGGCTATATGCGAAGACTGTGGCTTTGCTTTCTGTGGCCAATGCTACCAGTCATGGCACGGAGAGTTTGTCCGCTGTGCACCACGACGTGACAAGGGAGAACTCAGCGAGGAGGAGAAAGCATCACTCGAGTATCTACAGCTTCACACGAGTCCATGCCCTACATGCAACGCCCCTGCGCAGAAGACGCATGGCTGCAACCACATGATCTGCTCACGATGCGACACTCATTTCTGCTATTTATGCTCTTCATGGCTTGACCCGGTGAATCCCTACCAGCACTACAACCAGCTGGCGGGCGGAAAGGTCACTTCCTGTTACATGCGGCTGTGGGAACTCGAGGGCGGCGATGGCGACGACGTGGGCTTAGGGTTCGTTGGTGGCCGCGGTCCCGTTGCAGATGCTCCCGCGGCACTCGATGATATTGAGCTTATGCCTCTGCCGGAAGTTATCGAGTCTGATGACAGTGACGACGAGGACGAAGCCAATGCCCAGGGCAACAACAGACCGCTTGGAGGCCAGGGCCAAGGTATCGAGATTGCCCGTGAAGGACCCCTTGTTATACGGCTCGTCGACCATCAAGCTCGCGATGGCCGAAGAGCTATTCCTCCCGCTGCACCCGACGCACCGCAACAACTTGCGGGCCGCGGCCATAATGGCCCACCTCGAGGTCCAGCGGGGCGAGGACGCGGCGTAAGAGGGGCTGGGAGAGCAGGAGGAGGCGCGGTAGCCCGAGGGAGAAGAGGAGGGGGAGCTCGTGGCGGGGGTGCTGTTGCTAATCATCAACGAGCGAACCAGCGACAACCTCAACTGCCGCAGCAGGCACAGGGCCAGGATGAGAATAACCAAGATGGCCTGGATCCGGCACAGGAGGCCTGGGTTCGTCGATTTGTGCAGATGGCGCTCAACGATGAAGAGGACCTCGTTGATGGTGATTCTGATGAAGATGATGGTAATTGGATCATTCAGTGACGGCCGTTCTCAGACAGGTTCACGATCACACCGAGCGCTGTATGGATGGCAATGCGCGGCTCCGCAGTAACGGGCTCTAGGTGGTTCAATCAATGATGCTGTAGATTCTCTAGATACTGTACTTTTAGGAAATCATTGGATGTGGCCTGTAGCAAATGCATGCATGATCTACCATCTCCACTAAGATCCTAGGAGGACGTCAACTGGGCTTTGCTACGGCAATACATATGTGCCTATGTATGGCTACTCACAGCAAGTATCTTGCTACGAGTTTCAAGTTCTCCTTGTCAAAGGACAACGCCAACCTGAATCGGCATGATTGTCCTAAACCCATAACCCCCATCCCATTTCAACGCACATCATGTTCTCAATTCGTGTTTGCAATTGAGAATCTTCGGTATCAAAGATAGGCCCCGCTGCAGTGACTCAAATTCGTCCTTGACAGCCGTTGGATACGTGGAGTGTGTACTTCAGACTGATCTAGTTGGGCGATCTGCTGATTACTCAAACATGGCCGTATGCATAGTATTCCAAATTTCAAGAACTCATTTAGACTTGTGGAAAATGCTCCGATTCTGAGAGACAAAGCATGATGCTTCGTCAATTACCGAAGGTAAACGTGGATTCCTCCACCTGTATGGAGATTGTAAGGTAACGTCAAGTAGACCGCCAGTCGGGATTTTCACTCGGCAGACGACCCTGATCCCAGACAGCTCGGCTGGCCATGGAGATGTGTACCCTATATCGTTTCGTTCTCTTATGTTTCGTTCCAAGGCTGCTGTTGATTCAAATGGAGAGTCTTTTGCTCGCTTGGGGCAGCTGACCAATGTTTGCCTTGATACCGTATCCTCTGGTGCTATAGTGAGCTGGCTCGCCGATCGACACTGTGACCCTTGAAGATGTAGACACTCGTGTAACTTCGTCAAGGACGACAACTATAAAGCCAACTACTGTTACTTCTTCTTTCACAAGATGGCGGGACGGTCAAAGTCAACGTGTCCAGCACATAAAGGAATATTTGCGACAAAAGAAAAGAGATAACTGCCCGGTTCCTGATTCCAGATGGTCATAGCACAAACCTAAACGAGATCTAGATGTTAAGATCAGGATATGTAAAAAGCCCTACCGCTAGCCACATGCTGGAAGGCCTGTCGGTTGATGCCAAGTACAAAGACACCCTCTTCAAGCGGACACTGCTCCGGCCTACAGAAGATCCTACAGCTAACGCGAGGTTAAGGCGCAAGCGTGCTCGAGCTTTTGTTCACGTGGTGCCGCACGAGATCACCATCTTTGTTGCTTGATAAGACGCTAGCTGCTGGTATATTGTACATGCGTATCCAGACCTGGTGGCATCAAGGGTTAATGCCTGGATAATAAGCCGTGACATGCCGTGTTAGCCTTGAATTCGCCTTAAGACTTCGTCTCGAAACTGCCGGCAATGTCGCTGCCGACCATGAAGCTCACTGTGTCGAAACTCTATGGCCTAACAGGGATTCAGGTGCAGCAGCTTGCAGAGTGCAGACGCTGCCGTGCTCACAGCTATTGCACATGTGTGCACGAGTCCGCGCGCACGTAGGCTCGACCTTTTAGCCAACAATGATAACACTGACTGTGATTGCTGACGGGTCTGGGGCTCTGGGCTGACAGTCGCAGAACATGGAAGTCATTAATGAGATCCATGTTTTTACTATGCAGTATGTTGCTACCCAGGCAGTTTAGCTTACCTTAGTTTCAGACATGACAAGAAATGTATCGAATTTGTTTGCCGGCTGGTCCTCCTTGTCAGGGAATAACGTCCAAGAAGCAGAAAGCAACAACGGCAGTAGCCAGCAACCTCGCTGCTGGGTAATGTGGCAGTGCCTCTGAGGAAGAGCTGATCCTCATCTAGCCTCAAGACCATTGTCCCTAATGAGTCAATGACGTGGTAAAAAAAAACCATCAGTGAAGCCTAGACACCTCCAGTACCCAGGATAGGCTGGCTCGGGAGCTCTTTGTACAAACCATCGTTCTTGTTCGAGGATCGGACCCTTTCCCATGCACACATGATGCATGTGTGGCTGTCACTTTTCGTCCTTGTCGCAATTAAAAGGTACCTTTTGGCGCTCTCACATACGCCCTTAGTTTCTCGCCCAGATGCCCATTTCTGTAGTGGACCAGCGCATACATACTGAACTGAAATCAGCTCATCCGCATTGCATCGACTCGGACTGCCGGGGAATCTCTCTCACGCTTCCCTGTGGGCGTTGTGTTGATCACCCACTGCCCCAATGCTACCGGATCTTGCCAACCAGGAGCCGCAAGCGTACTCACGAAACACAAGTGTCTTGACATAAGTGCGGTAGGGCTGAGCTCGCGATACCACGTCAACGTCGAGCAGACTGGCTGATGCAGGTACACGGATCAGGCGAGGCCTTCAAAGTGAACCTATTCCCTTAGAGGCATTTTCGTACTTGGACACAGCGCCCTGTAAATATCACAAGGATTTTCTGGCACATGGAACTTGGAAGTAAGTAACTGGTCAGTAAGTTAGTGGGCCAACAAAATGGAATAACAAGGATGTCTCTTCTCACAAAGTTGATTAAAGCATCTGGGAAATGACGATTAACTAGCGTGAGTTTGTACTCTGTATGCAGGTAGAAGCGACATTTCAAACCGAGCTATTGCCATAAATGGCCTGATGTTTGAAAAGTCTCGGGACTGTTCATCCCCGCGGCAAGGCCGCATAATTGCACGACTTGTGCAGTATAAAAGTTGATAGGTATCTTTCCTAGGGTACTTGCATAGTTAGGTACTAAGGCATAGTATATGCAAGTAGAACGTAGACCTACATTGCTATTCTCCAAGGGTCTCTGCGAGTCTGAGCTCGTTAGCTCGACAAAGGTGCCGATCGGTAGCTGTGGGAGTCGACTTTACCTATGTACGCAATGTTTCGTTTCATTGCCTAATTGTTTCCTGCCCCCTCTGCTACTCAAACCCCGGGTCGTCGCATGAAAGGACGAGTTACTGCAGAAAGACGGTTGTCTATCGCAAGCCCCAAGGCTCTGTTACAGTTGGTGGAGTTCAACTGGAGCCAATTCAGCACTTTACCTGGCTATCTATAACCGATAGTGCGTCAAATAGGTAATGAGATCGCTTCAAGCCTATTGCAGCTACAAATCAGGGATCAGCACGAACCAAGCACTTCTGATCGAGGACCAAGACTGAAGAATTGGGATCAGGGCCACAAACTCATCTCGCTGGATGCTATCGACTTCATGCGCATTAATTCGTATAATTTCGTCCACCCAGGGGAGTGATTCTGAATCGGTCCATATGCATCGTTTGCATGGTTCCGAGATGAATCGCTTTCCTGATTCAAACAAAGGTGATCAAGAGCCGGGCCTTCGATCGGCGTTTAATGTTCAGTTCAACGACGGAGCCTGGCCAAGGGATAATGAGCTATTACCCAAAGTGAGTCAAGTGTCTCCCAGTCAAGGTCGAAGAGGGACGATCAGCATCCCGAAAGGGACTACCGGCCGGAGGGACAAGGCCCAAGGCACGCCAGTTCGAGCTTACTTGACCTAAACCCGGAGACATGTGGACCTTTGTGCTTGAGACAGCAGGGGGCGGGACCCATCGGCAGCCATCAAGGACAACGCTAAAACTGAATGCCAGCAGGGAAGCCAATCGACTCAGCTTCCTGAGCTCATGGCACTGTGGGCGTTCAACTGCCGCGATCTGCTGGTGCGTTGCAACGTCTGTGGTTACGCTGCGGTTGAGGAACCAGTAACCACTGCCGTCTCAGCTCTCTCCCGCCCCCTCCAACGGTCACGTTTATGAAACATCCCGATAATGTTTCTCTCTCGCTGCTGAGCAGCAGTACACGGTAGAAGCAGAACCCGACCCTGACGTAGTGACACAAACCATGGGCCGGTTCCCTTACGATGGTTCTGACATTTGCGCATGGATGCACCAGGTTGTACTACCTACACCTCTAAGTATGCACCTGCAAGACCGTTTTAGCGACTTTTCCGGGTGGACCAATCAAGTGTCTGTTATATTGCCCGTCAATTCGAGTGCTGTAAAAGCCTGCTGATAACTATCTTAATATCCGTGTATTAAGATCATGGATGTGCGAAACACAATTTCGGAGTCCACTTTGCCAGAATAGTCGCCCAGTTCGCAGTATCGGCCCCTTTGTTGGAGGGTCCCGTACATACCAGGCTGCGCAACGTTTCTCGCAGTGCTCACTCATCATTTGTCATATCCAGTACCAGAACTGCCCTTCAAAGAGTTCTTAAGCTCTGGTAAGGCCAGGTTGAAAATTACTACTTGTCGCAAGAGCCAGCTGTGAACAGCCCACTCGTATAGTTAATAATAGAAACAGACAGACAGAGAGGAAGGAAGAAGAGGAAGGGGGGGGAAACGTACAAATGGTGGCCGCTTCACCGTGAGAGGCTGAGCCATCCTAATGAAGCTATCTGCATTTACTCCAACGTTGCTTTGAAGGCACCAGACGCAATGGCCTGCCAGATCTCAAAAAATCGCCGTGGCCACCTGGGATGGTTACATCGAGTGATTGGCGGCGGGACAGGGCACTTGTGGATAAGGGAGCTACCACTCAAAGGGTGTCTAGGCGCGTGTCTCAGGAGGAACAGTTCACCGGCGAAATTCAATTCCTTGTTCGAGTTGGGGTTTGTAGCCGTATGCCTTTTAGGATATAGTAGTTCCAGGACATGGCGCGGGCTTGGCAGCCTCGTTTGCCTGCAAGTCTCGATCAATAGATAATACCACACACACACACACACACACACATACATACATGGGTGGCTACAAGTGTCAGATAGTGGTATGTGTTGCTGTTGATACGGGAACGAATGGGGAGGATAGTTGACCACCCTCCTCCGAACAAGCACGGCATACAAGACTGTGCAAGGCATGTGAGGATGATAAACTGCGCGCAAGAGTATGCGGTATTGAATGCTCAATATCATCCTCCTATGTGGATGTGGGGACTCATGAGCTCTAGTCTGTGCGGATTTAGACATTCGAGATGTGGGCATGTAGTGAAAGTGCAAGTGTTTCGCGACCAATGTACTTGAGATATGCCCATCCTGGCCATGTCGAAGAGTCGTGAAATCAACAATCAAAGGAACCCCAGCCAGCAAAGAAGCGGGCCTCATCCTGCGCGTGGTCTTGAATCCTGGGTAATAAATGTTTTAACTTGAACATATTGGTCTTTTTTAGCCTGGTGCTTCGTTTGGTCTCGACTCTCGGTTTTGGTCTCGACTTCCCCGGTCAGGGAACATCGAAGTTGTTTAAGCAAGGCGGACATTTCGCGCTTTCGCGCCTTTGGCAGCAATCCCTGATCGCCTAGTGATAGCAATAGTGATAGCTTGATGGCGAGCCCCTCGCTGCGGCCGAGCCTGGGCGCTTCAACGATTTGCTAACTTAACTGGAATGCTCCGATATGCTTGGGATTGAGCTGTTGGTGAAACTGCTTGACACCCAAAAAAAAATTGGGGTTTTCTGATATGGAGCGGCCCCTGTGGCATCGTGACGACAATAACACGCGATGGGGATGCCACACCCACGACTGATTAGGTTTCTCACTATGCTTTGTATGCATACGAAACCTGGAGGAGGCGGAAGTTTTGGCCTTGTCGGGTGAGAGGCCTGGTAGCCTGGGCCTTGACCGAGTGATGTAAGTAACAAATCACAGTCTGATCAGTGCTAGATGAGGGGATATACTGTGCATGAAAACTGTGGGGGGAAGCCGTTGAGGAGGGCGGCCGTTGAGAGGGGGCACGGCCCCGGCCGTTCTTGTCTTTTCCTGGCTCGCTTCTGCCATTTTGCGTCTCTAGTGCATCGCAATTGCTTCTGAATGGCTATTATCAACCTGGTTGAGTTTCCCTTCGCACGTCTCCCTCCTTGCTTCATTCAGAGCATATTCCCCTCGTGCCCTCGTCTCACCTTTCTAGTGCCCTGGACCTTGCTGGTTTTGGGTACGTACTGCTCCCTTTTCTCCACCAACGAACCAACCAAAGACAGGGTCAGACATTGATACAACAGCGTCCTTAACTTTGAAGCCAGGCCATCTCCAAAATGGGCGCCCATCTCAAACCAACAAGCGCATGCTCCCCCTCACACGTCTCCACGAGTCGCAGAATAAAGGCAATGGAGTACCTGTGGCAGTAGTTACTGAGTCGTGACGTGACTGTCGGCCTTGTTTCGTTTCTCCGCCCGCCCACGTTTTGTCGAGCCCTACCGAAACAGTTTCTCATCGTCATCATCCTTAGCATCATCGTCCACAGCGCGCACGTTTTCTCTGTCTTACGGACAAGGATCTCGAATTCCAGGAAAACGGGATAGTGTTGGTCCAAGCAAACGCCACATGGCTCAGAAAATAGCCACACTATTGACCGTTTGTAAGTAACAAACCAACGCCATCAACTGTAATGTACCAGCCATGGCCCTGAATCTCCATCAAACACAAGGCTGTATGCCGGAGCAAGCTTCTCCGCACGTTCGGTCAAATTCAATTCCATCATGCGGCGCAAGCATCCCCGAACTAACTTTTGACAATAACTAGTCATCTTGCTCGTGGACAGCAACACAATCAACAAACGCTTTTCCACGACTCAGGCCTAGCTAGCATGGATATCCTAGATAGATCATGGGCATATGGTTCGTGCTCTTCCCTAGGCTGCTGTCATTGCTGCAGGGCTTTCGATATTACCTATACACACACATGCATTTAACATTACTGCTTGCTGTAATCCCACAGCATGCAAGCGGCGCGCCCGTTCCTGTTGCTGCCACTGCTGCGAATTGGTCGATGATAATTATGATGGAGCACCGATATGCTGGTGATGGGGCCGTGCCGTTCACTCCACCTCCTCTCCGCTAAAAGGGTTTGAGTAAGCATAAGCTAAGCCGTCTCTTCTGCCAGACCAAGAAGGTACTCCATATTCTCATCTCCCGAGTCGATCCCAAAACGGATCACACTCAAGCACTTACTCCGGCTTGTAACCGGGCCTCCATTCCTTAGTTCACTGCGCAAGATCATAAGCTGCAGTCAGTACCTTTTGCGTGATATCGCCCTGTGTTAATGCTCTATTAGGGCATCTCAGCATAGCACAGCACAGCGCATTGCTATCACAACCAGATGGTGATGCCAATGGGCGAATGTCAACCGCACACAAGCAAACCCCGGTCAATAGCAAAACTCTTCAAACCTGAGTTTTCCTCTGTTTCCTTACCTCCCTGCTTCTGAGTTTGCCCCATTATTAACAGCTCTGTCCAACGGTTTTCTAGAAATTTGCGGGCCAGCAACCTTTACTAGGCCTCGGAGGATTCTTCTCTCAGAATCAACGTACCCCGGTCAAGTGTCAGGGTTCAGGATTGGCTATGGGCAGGGCGGCTTAGTAGAGGAGGGAGGGGGCTGCCGGGCCCTCGAGAGATAGTCCCCGTGTCCCCGCTCGACCCATTTGCTCCTCTATCCATCTCATCCCAACCAGCATGGATGGGGGTAACCAGTACGTGGGCCTTGTGTTGGGTAGGCCATGCTCTTATCCAAACTTTAGCGGCATGACTTGTCAACAGTACATGGGCTTTCTCTTTCGTGCTGGGCTTGACGAGCAGGGGTGTTTCTCGAACCCCTCGGTAGACGCTGACGAGGGCATGGCAAGGGACTACGCTACGTGCTGGGGCGTGTCTGGGATGTCTTCTCTTACCTCGTGTGAAGGTCCTGGCTCCCAGAAGCCCCGGCGTTGTCGGTCATGTCCTTTGCTTCTGCTATCCTGCCTGTATCCGGCAGTTTGCGGTCCTCTCTGGATCTGACCCTCTCTATCAGAAAGTCTCTGGGGCATAGCTTTGTCCGAGCTCCATTGCATGCTCCATTGATACATCCACCTTATCAGAATTGCTTGTCACCTAGAGAAACAGCGTTTAATAAGCTCATCTTCTACTACGTAGGCTCTTTATGCTGAAGGCTCCGTTGGTGTTTACCATCACTGCTGTCCAACAGATTATTGCCCTCTGTTAATATCCCAGCATTGTCAACGTATTTGCATGAAATCAGCCTCCAATATCACAACAGGCTGTTTTGTTTCTCAGATCCGCCCCTCCACTCCCCGTCCTCCTTCCAAGAACGGCCGCATGCGCTGAAGTGGTCTCCCAGCCCACAGACATTCATGACTGTTTGTGAGAGCTTATACTAAGAACTCTCTCTGGACTTGATACTACTAGGTCTTGTCGACAGCACTGACCCAAGTCCCTGTGCCTGGACCTCGAAACAGCCCCCCGTCAAACTCGGTCTCCACCCTGGGGACAGTGCCGGGTGTTGTACTAAACACTCCCCTCCATCATCTGCCGTTCCTCTGGCCGCCATCCATTTCCATATACAAGTACACACTTGCACCATCAACTTCAAACATCACTTCCCTGGTGTCTTGAGTATCGTGTTGTTCCTTCGCTTCCACCACACCTTGCGCCAAGCACGTCTCGCGAGATTTTTTAACACGACTATCTTGTTTGGCCTGAACTGTGCCGACATTGATGTTCTCAGGACCACGTTACTAGTGACGGGTCAAAGTCCAGACAACTTGGTCTGGTTGAGGAAGCGGCAAAGTTGAATAGTTTATGCTCCCATGACAACCGCAACGGCATACCCGGCCACTATGGCAGATTTGAGAGGACACCCAGGGCATTCAAGCATGTGGTCGAGTTACGGAGGCTCAGTACACATACCAGGTCGAGTGGCAGATCCCATGCCATCAACCTCTTCGCCGCTCTCAGGACGGACTAGTAGTAACCATACCGAGATGGATCAGCCCTCTTACCCCTACAGCCGATATCCTCAAGACGACCAAGAAGCATACGACAGACCTGCGCACCCAGAAATAGTCTCGCATCACGGCTATCCAAACCTGAAGAGGTCTTTCTCTGAAGCAGAGCCACCTGCTTACCAGGAAATTGTCCAGGATCTCCGTGACGACAACTCAAAGATGACAGCCAGCCACGAGCACAAGCTCCTGGCCTTCAAGAGGACACAGGATAAACATACCATTGTTGACCAGCAAGGCCGCATGCAGCAACTAGAGCTGTCCGCTCAACTTCATGGGATGTTCTTCCTTTCCGAAATGCCAGCGAATACATCAGATGGCTCTCTCAGACAGCCTGAGTTGACCTGTTACCGAAGAAATCTTTTTCAAATCAGCGGCACCCTTGTTACTCCACGAGGTCAACTGTCTGTGATCACCGAATCTGGCGAAACTGTTACAGTCAGCAACATGGAGGTTACTATTTCTGCCATTGAGTCTGTCGATGGCAATCCGGTCCGATTAATCGTGATTCCGTGGAAAACCCCTCCACCAAACTCACCAGAGACAAACCAAACCCCAGATCAAGAACCACAGTCTCTGCCCCTGATTCCTTTCCAAGACGATGGGACCGAATCTGATGGCGAATACGCTGTGTACCCCATCGGCTGGCGACGCCTTCAATTCAGGATGTAAGTCATTGGCTGTACTGGCAACATTCACTTGCTAACACGATCACAGTGCAACTGCAAACAATGGTCGTCGAAAGGAGCTCCAGCAACATTTCGTCCTTCATCTCAAAGTCGTTGGAACATTGGCCAACGGTACCAAGACTGTACTCACGGAATCCACGACGGCGCCCATCGTCGTCAGAGGGCGAAGCCCTCGCAACTTTCAAGCTCGAAAGGAGATTCCTTTGTTGGGATCCAGTGCAGGATCCCGAGGACAAGCCCTCGTGGAAACTGGAGTGGGAGTTGTTGCGGGCCCTCTGAGCGCAAAGCACCAGGAAGCAAAACCGAGAGGCATTGACGCTCAGCTCCCACGGACCGCCTTTACCTTCAATGCGCCAAAGATCCCAGGCACACAATTGGGCCCAATACGATCTAAGTGAGTTTGCGCCTATATCGACTTGGCCGTATCTCGATTTGAGCCGTACTGACTGATATGTAGCTCGTATCCAACTTGGGGGACACCGCCTGCCCAGGTGCCCTTGGGTCATCTCCCAACCTCCGGTGCAGAGAGTTATCCTGCGGCATCAATGGGCCCTCTGGCTGGTACGACCAGTTTCCCTGCTGAATCACAGGGCATGCCCATTCAATCATCGATGGAACCCCCTGTGCCCATATCCATGGTAACGAATGATTCGGAGCACCCACCAGTCCGATCCCAGTATACTTATAATATGCAGACAACGACTGGCCCCCCGCAGTTATCGATACACACCACTCCGCTCGGAAGCCATGACCAGGCCATGAACATCCCTCGTTACGTCGACAACCCAAGGCCGTTGAAAAGCCCCCGACACATGAGTCATCCATCCATAAGGAGTGCGGGCTCAGTAGCGAACACCGACGCCTCTCCAGAATATCGATACGCCCCGTATGCCCCTGTCAACTCGAGTTCTAGCGAGGTTGCGCAGCCAAGTTACAACCCAGAAACGTCTGGGCCACCTTCGGTGCCTGCAAGGGACTACTACGCACCCGCGCATACCTGGACATCAGCGTCTGGGGAGCATAGTACGAATCTGGCATATGCCAGCACTGCCGAGTCTCGACCGTACCCTTTCCCTCAAGACGAGTACAAGAGTACACCTGCAGGAACTTCGCCAACGAAGACCGAATCGAGCCAGCCGCAGGCTCCGTCGGTCTATAACGGAGCGGCCAGAGGCTCTTTTGATGCCATGCATCAATATTCCTGGAATGGGAACTAGACTTCTATGTCTTATTTTACCCACGGTTAAGAAGCTCGCGTTTGACGATATACAAAAGTTGCCATCAAAAGATGTTGGCCTAACGAGAAGCATGACAACCACTGGACTCGTGGAGCGATTGGTTCGTTTGTTAGTGAGCTTGTAACAATACCTACTGGAGTTTTTCTATTTTTTATGACGGATGGTGTTGGCAATCTGAATTGGGCGGCTTGCACTGATTTGAAACATGGATACCAGAAAGTAGACGGAGCCGGAAGCAGAAGCAAGAATGATGAAGAGTTAATGGGAGTGAAAAGGACTGGCCGAAGGAGAAAGGAGGAGGAGGATCTGATACACGAGGATTGATAACGGATGATTAGAGGCTAATGGCGCTGGGGAACGATGAGAACTGGTCAATTCGAAACCTCTCGTTAATGCAGAGCGGCTGGTTCTGCAACGATTCGAGACGCCGTTGCATGTCTGGGGCTCAAGGACGGGTGAGGCGAAACACGGGCGTATCTTCTCCGATTTTGTTTGTTAATGTTGTTATTTATTTTCTCCTGCGGGTATGAATCTGCGGATTGTACCGGCTCCGTCATAAGGCGGAGTTATTCTGTCAAGCGGCATGCCGAAAAAGTTGCCGCTGAGGTCGAGTTCCCTTATGTATCGATGAAGTAGTTGAAAAGAACAATCGGAATGTGATGAAGAAATTCCCTCGGGCTTTTAGGTGACCGGTTTGACTGATCACTACCTATTGTGAAGGAGGTGCAAGTTTGAATCGATAGTTGGGTAGCGCCGCAAAATGAATAGTCATCATCCTACCCCTGGTTGGCCCTTGCAACTGAACGTTTGTGCTGTGAACTACATTGACTACAGACTCGGGGCCTTGTCCTCTTTATAGGTACTCAGAAGTGATCAATAACTGAGGTCACACGAACGTCGCACCATCGAATGGCCCTCCGAGGCCCGGACCACCTAATGCCATGCCCCCTCATGCTCGAGCTGTGCCAAGTTAATGTCCCAATAACATGTTCGTATTTGAGCCTCTAAGCAGGGCTATCGTGGGGGATGGCTTTGTTTATAGATCTGTTCTGCAAGTGCAGAAGATAATCTGATTGGTTCACCTGAAGAGCTGAAGTTGAAGTTGATTAATGTGCAGGGGGGATGTTACGTGTAACAAAATATCACTGATCAATGCTCGCCTTTTGTTCAGTATTAGGGATAATTGCGTTTCAATCAACGGGCGATCAGGAGACATCCCGAATTCTCCCTGGTGCTATAAACGCAAAACTTTCTGGCAATCTCAATACTTTTGATCAGAGGCAAGCTCTCGGGAAGTGGACCTCTTACTAACCTAGGCACGATCCGCAACCAATACAATTTAGGCACCTAACTAAAAGTAGATGTGGCTGGTGCGAGGCGATAAGATAACACGGTGCCGTCGCGGAATTTTGGTACACGGAGATTTCGCTGCTTACAGCACCTCGACTTTTAATGGAAGTGGCCCAGCCTCGAAAGATCCCCGCCAATCTACTCCGTATTTCCCTGACTTATCTGTGAAGCTTTGTCGGCACCCTCTACAACACGGTAGTCTTTGTTTCTTTTTTCACATTAAGACAAACATACCCAGGATCTCACTTCGTGTCCTCTGCGGTTATCCACCATTGACAAAGAGAGAGCAGCATGTTTGAAGTGCCTGAAGCAAAGAGGTAATTGATGGCCTGTTCACCGAGACTCGTTTTTTAGGTATTAACTTGATTTTCAGGGTTCGAAGAGAAGATCTGGACAAATCAGATGACGGCGCAGATAATTGGAGTGACGGCATTTGTGATGCCGAGTTGCGCGCAAAACTGAATGCACAGATCGCAAGATCATTGGGGCTGGAAATCTTGGCAGAATCGACCCCTGAAGTCGCGATGAAGGGCTGTTCTCTCACAGGAGGCAAAGAGTCTCGTGATGACGATATTGGAAATTCAGAGGCTATTCCGGCTGCCGAGGACGATGAGGAAGACGAATTTGTTTTTCGACTTTTCAGTAAAGCCCCACCAAGTCAAAAGGTCATGCTGGAGGAAGATCCTGGGCCAACGGGCGATGGAACTTTTGTGAGCGGCCGGCCACTCACTTACTACATGGTTAAAAACACCTCTGCAAAACAAAAGCATGAGTATACTGTAGCAGCAGTGACTGGGGATCAAGTGTTGGCAAGATCACACGGCAAGGCTTGGGGCCTCGAGGTTCCTTGGAAAGTTACAAAACTCGCAGTCACCCGAAAAGCCAGGGCGAATGAAGAACCATATGATGAAGTGGCTCAAAGAAAGCAACGACCAGGAAAGAAACAGCGGATATCCTCAAGAAAACGAGCAAAGGAACGGGAAGAGAGGGAAGCAGCCGAAGTCAAGAAAATGGCCGAGAAAGAGGAGCATATAAAAGACAAGAAGAAGAGGATGAATCGTCTAAAGAAGCTACGAAAAAGGGCAAAAGCAAAAGGACAGAAACCAACATTGGAAGACGGGGATGGGGATAAAGGCTCTAATGCGGAGTCATCAGGTTCTGAGTGAGCTGGAATTTTCTGTAAGCCTTAATGCTTAATGTTCTATTAATTTTATTTAGAGACCCTGATGAACAAAGAGAGATATTATTTAATAATAATAAACTATTAAAGTTTTAAAACATTAATATTCATCTTTAATTTTTAAAATATTTTAATAAATATCATTTTATATTGAGTACATAAGTTATATTATATTCCTTTTAAACTTAATAAAACCCTATAAGGTATAGTTATACAGTAAGCTTGAATGTATTAAATGCTGTCAAGCCTGAGCTTTTCTTAAATTATTCACCTCATATGTGGCTGCCGTCATAGGTAGTATTTAAT
>JABFFB010000045.1:0-27165 GCA_013623555.1 Fusarium nisikadoi
TCTAAAAAATTGGGGGGGGGGGCATGGTTTGAAGAAAGGTTAGTAGGGGTTGTAATAGAAGAGACATGGCAGAATACATGATAACGGATGGTGTCTTGAGGTACTCTGTATAGTGACCAGAAATCTTGCATGTGGTAATTTGCTATTACCCCCCCAGGTCTTCCTATTTTCTGTCTTCCAATCTAAGTTACTAGGTACCTATTATGGGGCGCACTACCTATACTTTAGTTACTGGGTTCGATGTCCTTGAAGATATGCGTGTTGGAAAGCCCAGAATCGTTATGGGAGATATGAATCTCGTATGATGAATACTTAGGTATTTCCACGCTGTCTTGTAGTTAAACAATAGAGTGGTGAATCTTACATCAAGACCATCCATAAGACCTTGAAAATGCCAATTCAACCTACCCTTGTATTACCAAGATGAATGCTTAGCTTGAAAGCCAGGATATGAAACTCAACGCTAGAGGAACTCCCCGTTCATCCCTTGAGGGATTCTCTAGTTCAGCTTGAGGTTCCTGCGTGCTGGAAAGAGGGTTGGTGGCGTCTGGCCTCGTGTATCCCACCCCACAAAGCAGATGGAAATTGTCATGAATACGATTTGCGATGGATAAGACCACTATTGAGCTGTATTGGATTGAAACATCAATTTGAAACAACTTTGGTATCGCTTGAGTATGTAATGCACCGTCGAGGCTATTGCGATATGCATCATGCAGGGACCCGAACTTGTCCAAGGCAAACGTGAATGCCATCATCCGAGTGATGGTGGAATGATGACACTGGCAAGAAGTATGTATACCCGAGTCTCGATATCTGACGATATCACCAAAGTCAGGTGCCTTGTGACTGTGGCTGTCAACAGTCAAATCGACTGCTGCTACGTAGAGGTTGGGTTGAGTGTACAGAGAGGGAATGAATGATGTTTGCTTCACTCCATAGACAACAATGGATGAGCCAGATAAGGTTAGGTACATACCCAGGTTGCCAGTCAGGTATTATGCCAGGGCTGCTGGCATGGATGTGTTCTGGCAATAAGAGGCTTCCTGCTGGCAGAGCCGAGACCCCTCGTTGGCTCACACTCACTTCCACTCACATCAGCTCGGCTCAGCTCCCGCAGCCGGCCATTTGAGTTCGGTTGAGTTATTATATGTGTGTATGGAGGTTATTTCTCATAGGTACTGTCTGTTGCCAACATCCTTTTGGTATCCCCAACTTCTTTACCCTTCCATCCTCTGCTGCATGTAAAGTCATATGCGATACAAGGAGCCCTTGCTACCCTTCCCTGCTCTTGACATATCGCGCGTCTTTGTGTCTTTGTATTGACCTGTTTCATCCCTTCACTATCAGTCAGCCAAGCCTTTGGTTTAACTCAGGTCCGATTCGTACAGCCCGAGTCCAAGCTCAACCCTGCCCAAGACCAAGACGGCCCGCCCAAAGCCAGGCCGGGTTCAGTGGGTGGTTTAAAGAGTGGTGCATCTCCACGCTATTTGTACCATTTCTTCCCTTCCCGTGACATTGACGCCCACCAACAATGGAGCAAGAATTCTTGTATATGGATTCTCTACTCTCTTACATGTTGCAAGGTTAGAAATTCAAATTCACCTCACTCCTTGATCTACTATTTTGGACACTGTTTCCCTGCCTTGCCTTGCCTCTGTCTTTTCTTGCTTCTGCCACACTCTAGCCGAATCCAATGTCCCCACGTATTTCATGGTAGCAAGCCAACTCCTGACGTTCCTTTGTAACCGATTGAAATAGGCAACGCAGACTTGTTTTTGAACTCGGCGAACGCCTATTACTCTCCTCCGATAACGATCTCCATGTCAACCACCACGAGGATAGTGTCACCTCCTGATTTTGCTGGAGCTGGAGCTCCACGCCCAAATACACAACCACGTTCGCGTTCTCAGAGGACAATCGACTTGGAGATCGATGGAATCAGTGCCAGTGGCAGCAGCGGCAATAGCAGCAGTAGCGGTGGTGGTGGTGCGAGCCGCTCCCACATTCACCAGACAACAACATCATCGTCTTTACCTCTAACGTACCTCTCTTTGCCACCATTGATTTCCAACTCTCGCCTCCGTACTTATCGAACTCCAAGCCCGTTAACGACCACCCAACGTCCGAGGCCCTCCCGTTCCCCTCCACCCCAGAATATTCAAATATCACCTTGGGGAGAGCCAGCGAGCGCATCATCAACACACATTGAGCTTCCGCCAATAGGTTCCTGGGAGAATGACCACCCCGAGTCTTTGCATAACGCCAATTTAGAGAATTCATTGCTCGCTTCCGAAATCGAAGATAATTTCCTTGCCGACCTTGCCGATGGTGATTTTTCGTCACCTTCATCGTACCCACCGTTCACGAACCCCGATTCACGGCCGAGCCAGTCCCATAGCGTAAGCCTTGAATCAACCGTTCAGGCTTCCACGCCGCATCGTGCGTTCCGCAACACCACCGCATCCACCAACGCCACTATAAATACAACGGCGACTGCTGCTCCACGAGAATTATCGTCCACCAACTGCATCCTCCATCCTTTCGGCCCTGAGCGAACAACAACCCAGCTCTCCTCGGCTAGCAACTCTACTGGTGAATCTCAAGCATCGCTGCCCGTTTTCGACTCCCTCGAGGAGAACGACTTCTTCTTTGACAGTCCCGCAAGCTCCTTCTCCGAAACTATGCCGCCCGCTACTCGGCGGAGTACCACAGCTGCGGCTGCTCGAACTGCTTCAGCGCACACGAGTAAGCGACGACGAACATCGACGACTGCTGCACCCGCGGCCCACCCAAGACCGACGTCGAGACAGAGAAAGTCGCCCGCAACCAGAAAAGACATGGATGTTGAAGAGCTATTCGGCACGAGCCCTACTCGTTCCCCCATTGACGTTGAACCCAAAGCCGAATTCGACACCATCGATTTAACCGAGACCAACGAATTGTCCGAGGAAGTCCGAGAGCCAGAAAAGGATGATCGCGTCAAGCTTGCTGCCTTTCAATGTGTCATCTGTATGGATGACTGCTCTAACCTGACAGTCACACATTGTGGTAAGTAATTTCGCCTCTGACTTTGAAGATTCATGATAAGATTCTAACGAAGCTCAAGGTCATCTATATTGCGCTTCTTGCTTGCACCAGTCTCTTCATGTCGACGTCACCAAAGGAAAGTGTCCCATGTGCCGTCAAAAACTTGACATGAAGCCTCGAGAAAGCTATAACAGCAAGACCAAGGGATATTGGCCCCTTGAACTGAAGCTTATGACCGCCACACGGAAAGGAAAGCGCAAGGCCAGCACACTGTCCTGATGTGAGCGACAGCAATCTACAACGGCGAACGCTGTGATTCTCTGAACTCATAGCGCAGTGAAGTACTTGGTTCAGAGTTTGATGTCTAACTCTAATGCATCAACGTTGTTGCTACGTGGCACTCCGCTTAATCGGCTTCCGTGGATACTTGGAACTCGTCACAGGCACGGGATTGTGCTAATCGCCACACGCCCTCGTGGCTTATATAGTATTTTTGTCTTTAACGTTACGGCGGGCGGGTCACTTTGGGGCGTCAGATGAAGATACCCAGCATTTACATGGATAAGGAGAACATAGGACTGCATTGATTTAATACGTGACTACGGTTGTTGCGTCGCTCAGGAAATGGCGCACTCGGAGTAACTAGGTAGGCGAACGATACGTATCGTGTGCCGTACCCATGGAAAGGACACGCAGACTCATTCATAGGGTTAATCATTTGGTGGTTAGGCAACAGTATATGGCGCATAGACTTTAGACCTCTGATACAGTTTGATTTACTTTGTGCCTACCCCTGGTGTCGAATATCTGAAGCAGTCATTATAAACCGACATGTAAGATGCCACAGTATGTGAAACTCATCTGTTGAAAGCATACCTATCCCAATTGTTTGTCGTATGAAGTGTAGAAGAGCCTGTGTTGCTCTTCCCACCATGTGCTTAGGCTCACAACAGTTAAAATCAACATATAGGGTCGCTTTTCATGTCTTGTCTTGGGTACTAACGTGATTGATTATTTCACCTGTACGGGCTGAACCACACTGAACGCATATTCCATTCCATGCTATCCTGTCAACGCCGCTTAACTCTACAGCTTATATCCCATCTTGACACACATTCCTTGATGTCATCGCAAATTATATCTAAGGCATCTCTCCTTCTCTCAGACTGGCTTAGTGGAAGAGACCGTGGCTCTGCTGCTTCGGCTCAGGAAGGACTTCATTCTCGAACTGCGAGTTTGTTAGTGGCTTGGCTGTGTATATGGGGGATTGAGTAAGCGTTACCTCAAGGAACCGTGTCGCTGCGATGATAACCATAAGCCCTTCAGCCAACTCTTCAATCTTTTGATCCAAGCCCTCATCCGCGTTGCCGCTTCCGATACCCGCGCTTCGTTTAAGCGTATGTGTGACGAGCATGCGATGCTCTGTGAGGAATTTGCGGCCCTGCACCACATTGTGGCTACCGCGAGAGACAAGGGCGGCACCGATAATGCGCACGACTTGAGCAAGAAGGCCATAGTGTTGCTCAAGGGCACGAGGGTTGGTGTCGTTTATCTGAAGCTCGGGGTCTGCTCCGAAGAGACCTGAATCCTCGAGTGACCGTAAAAGGTTGGAATGAATGATGTACTTGGCTCCAGATCGGGTCTGCGCAAGCTCGAGGAGTAGAGCAAGGCGAGCGTTCTGGTAATTCTGCTGCTCAGGGGTGCCTGAAAGAAAAAGTCAGCAGTGGTTTCGGCAAGGAAGCAAACAAAGACATACCTGATGTGAAGACTTCATGCCACTCTCGCATGATATTTCGCAAAGAATCCACCATGATACCGATGAAATTAAGTCGGTTGAGAGTCTCTACGACATGGTCATCACTCTCCTGACGGCCTAGGCTGACGAGAGCGTTGAGTAGGATCAATGCCGCTGTCTGACATTGAGCCTCACCACCGTAGGCATCATCGCAGATAACATTTATCAAGCGCTCACCATACACTTGAATCGTCTTGATAGTCTTAGGACGATTCGAGATCAGAGATCCTTGATCGGCCATGCCAGTCAGGTAGCGGTAGCAGATACCATAGTAAACGGATCTCAACTCTGGGGTTCCAGCCCACTTGCCGATAGCTTGCAAGCAGATTTGGAAAAGTTGAAAGAGCTTGTCACTCACGAGATTACCGATGGCTGAGCCTTGCTTGTCGTCTGCTGACGCTGAGAGGTCAAGCTTGAAGAGTAAGATCTTGGCCAGTCGTGCAAGCTCGACAGCCTCATCTGGCCGCTCAGAAGCAAATACTTCCAAACTGGGGAGAATCGATTGCAGGGCCTGCAGGAAGAACGAGGTTTGTGCTGAACCATTGAAGTCGTTCGACTCGATCATAACGAGTAAGAGTTTCGTCCATGTCTTCAGCACCTTGAGGCTCTGTGTTGTGAGCTGCTTCTGTCGATTTGAAGAAACGAGGTACTCTATTACCATGCCTTCCTCGCGTTCGATAGCGGCGAGATCTTGAGCTGCAACCAACGCCCCCAATCCTTGAGCCTCACCTCGTTTCAAAAGCAGAACTTCTTTAACACGCTCGAGGTTGTAGATTGGGTTAGAGTCCGCGTCGTTCTCCAAACAGGCTGAGAGGTCGATATTTTTATAGTATTGAAGAGGGGGCAATGGGATCTCCCAAACGCCCTCTGGGAGGAGGAAGTCATAGAGGTCGAAAATAGTTGGAATCGGTATAGGTGTGTTTCCCTCTCCAATAATCTGACCATTTAGAGCCTCAAAGATGCGGCGCTTCACGCTGGGCATACGGTTTTGAGCTATGCTACAAAGCTCCATAGTAATGTATTCCAGGCCCATGCTTCGGAGAGACAAGAAGTCGATTAAAGCCACAGCACCATCTGTCACAGGGAACTGCACCATTGCGACATTCTCGCCTTCCCAGGGTAGGTCAGGACTGATGACAGTTTCGCGCAACAAAAGGTGGAAGAGGATCTCATTCTCACGAAGTTCTTCGACCGTAACAGGTGCAGATAAGGGCGAACTCCAAAGGATGTGTAGAATGCGCATCACACGTGATTTGATAGCGATCAGCCACTGCCGCATTCCTTGGGCGTCGCCAGAAGGAGCCTCCAGGAGCAGTCTTAATAATGTGTGAAAGAGAGAAGTTCTCGAAGCGAAGGCGCCCTTAGCCTCCACGGACAGACAGTCAATGCCGCATTTGAAGCCGAGAAGCAAGTGTGCAATCGTCGGCTTGCGAGGTGTTTCTTGCAGGCACTGATATAGGAAGTCGAGGATGTAAATTTTGGTGACATAAGCTGGGGAGTCCGCCTCACGCCCAGTCTCGAGAGGGGTTATCAATTCCGAGACAAACGATCGGGATATGGCTTCGTGTTCACCGTTCGCCTCCAAGGCCACAATAGCCTTGTTACGGTGCATTTGGCGATTAGAGCCTGACCAGACAGCGGTAATTTTTGACGAAGAAGACATCTTCTCGAGCAACTTTAGGCATGCAAGAGTGAGGTCTGGGTGTCCGATGCCACAATAGTTGCCCAGATCCACGACCAGGTTCAGTCGAGTTACCAGGCCATCTTCAAACGAGGCAAATGCGGCGTTCGATACAGGAGGTCGGCGCTGGTTTGACTGGAGCTTGATGATGGGCCGAACAAGCTCGAGATAGGTGGCCTGGAGGTCAAGGACCTTGCTAATAACCTCAACGGCACGTAAGATGCCAAGAATAAGGGGAGAGTCCGGTGCGGCATTCCCAACATCTACAGGCTCTTGATGGATTGTGTTGAATAGAGCAGCCATGACTTTGTCGTTAAACATCCATTCCATCACCCTGGCAAAAGGATGCATGCGGACATAGGTAGCTAGGTCGGTAGTTGCGATGACTCCATCCACGTTGATGTTTGTTTCATTAGCCATGATAATAAGATCCTCGTTGAATGTGTTGAGGCAGACCAAGATAAACTCTAGGCAGCTAAGGCGAAGAACGCGAGTTTGGTTAATATCTTGAAGGTCATTTGCCTTTGCAGCAAACACCAGTCCCATCACGAAGTCGACATAAACCTCGATGCCAGGCATGCGGGAAGCTGAACCGAGATTCTCAGGGAACGGCAATCCGTCATTGAGGGGACTGCTATCAATGGCTGGAGATATAAGAGAAAGTAGGAGTTGAATGAAAGACTCAGGGTCCTCAAAACCGTTGCTAATTTCATCAAAGATACGGTCCATGGAGACAATTGGTGATTGCTGAGCTTGGCGAGTGATTGGATGAGAAGCGTACCCTCCTGTGATCCACGTATCAAGGCAATTCCACATAAGAATGCCCTCCTGAAGCGATTTTCGTGCCATCAAAGATCGTAAAGCCATAAAGGTACAGCCGCGCAAACGCGGGGGAATGGGACTGCTTGCGAGTTCATACAATGTTTCAACCAGGCTATAGTTGGGGTTGTGAAGGAGAAACTGTCTGGTTGTCTCGCTTTCGCTGGCCAGCTTTGACATTAATCGAAGGTAGCATTCAAGCATCATGGCCGATTCTGGTTCGGTTTCTGCTTGATCACTGCTCATCTTTTCATTTCGATAACGGATTGTCTGGGGCGGTGTTGGCTTCTGCCTTATCTTGGCAGAGAAGAAGTCTAGCTCCCTGAAGATTTGTGCCCATGTTAAAGACTGCGATTTTCTCATCTTCCCGGATGAATGATGCCCCTCATCCATCAAGAACTCGTGTGCGGCAGAAGCGCACTCCTCATTTTCCGAAATAGCCTGAAGCATCTCGCAGAAAGCTGTTACTAGAGGCGTTGACGCTCTACGAGAAGCCCAATGCATGAAGCCAGCCAGGTTACTGTCGGGATCGGACCAAAAATTCATAGCAGCATCGGGTCGGCCCTCGTAAGCGTACGCGATGACCAACAAAAACCTTTCGAGATCCAGGTCCTGTTCGTGAGTCTGGCTGGATTGGCGTTGCTCATCCTCCTCCACACGAAGCTTTCGTAGCACATCGGGAAGGTTAGAGATAAAGCCATCGACAAATACTTCAAGCTGGAGCATCAGAGTCAATTGGAAGAAGTCGGCGAACGGTATCGCATCTGGAGCTAGTGCAGGAGACTTTCGCTGGAGCCATTTGCGCATGCCTGCTCTTACAGGATCGTGCCAATCAGGAGACTTAACATCAGCAGCGATGGAGAGAAGAAAGTCAAAGGATCCATCCTTCAAAGACTCCAGGAAAGCTTTTGATCGTTGTCGATCCTCCTCATCCAAGTCGGTATTGGGGGGGATTGCCGCCTCCGGAGGATCATCCACGTAAAAACCACTATACTCGGCGAGCCACCAAGCACGGAAAGCAGCTTGTAGTTGAGATAAAGGCCACTGAGGACTGTCCGCAGGAAAGAGTTTGCCATTCAACTCACGAGCCTTGATGAGGTCATATCCTCCTTCTGCAGACCCGAACACCGAAATGTATGCTCCAATTGATGGTATAAGGTGGACCAGCAGAGCATCATACCTATCAACTTTCTGGAGAACCGAAACGAAGTCAAGAAAGTCTTGTGTTGACCCTTGTCTCATTTCAATACTCCGGCAGAGGATGACACCCAGTAGCTCGTGTTGCTGCATCAAGCTGACTCTGGAGAACTCGATAGTCTCCATTTGTTCAGAGATACCCCCCGTTGTAGTTTGACCAAGAGTCTGGGCAGCAGCGATTTTGTCTCCTATCTTCTGAAGCCAGGCCTTAATCTCCTTCATGGAAGCCATGCACCTAGGTACTATCCGTTTTGTGGCATCTGCCCCCATGCTTGGCTGAAGCAAACGCTCTGCCACGTAGAGCTTAACGCTCTCGAGAGCTTCGGTGTCGGCGAGATCATCGTTGAGGCCTTCTAGCTCGAGGAGAAGTCTAACAATGTCCAAAACATATTTGCGCTGCTGGTGGAATCGGATAATGGCACATTCGAGAAGAGATCGGCCCAGCGTGTCGGGGTCCTCTTGGGATTCAAGCAAGCACCGGGTAGATTCGAGCTCGTCGAGCTCTACTTCGTCAGAAAAGGTAAGAACATCTTGCTGGAAGTTGTCGTTTATTGAGTATTCGTCACCGTCAATGACAACCTTGCCTGTGTAATCAGTTAGATGAGAGAGAACCTTGAGTTGCGCCAACAAACTCCTTACCAGACTTGACAGCATTTCTATTGTCCCCTTTCCTTGCTGGTTTATCCCATAACTTCCCTAGTTCTGTCTCAAAGACCTGGACGAGGAATTCGTTGCCCAGTGCCTCTGCTCCTTCAACGCGACCTTCGCGTAACGATAGAAGCCCTTGATGGAAAGCTTGGAGGGCATCTAAAGCGGTGATCTCGGCCATTTTTATGGTTCAATACTGTCGCATATTGATCAAAGAGGCGACAGCGAGTGTAGAATACAAGCTGCAAGATTTGCACCGTGGTGCGTAACGTGTCGCAAATGTTGAATCTTTTGTCGATGGTTGTTAGTGGTCGCGGTTTTGAGATTCTTCACTTCAAGCCTTGTTGACTTCCCCAGTTGGGTGAGCTCATCGAGCTATTTGATTGGTTGATTTCTCAATGGTTTTGGCGGTGAGCCGCTTTCTGCCGCCTGCCAGCTCCGGGAGCTCTAAGCCTCAGGTAGGTTTGCCGCCTGAAAAACACACGCCTTATTAGGCCTTGCAATCGGCTCTCAAGGACTTAAGCTCCTCCAGCAATAGTAGTAACCAAGTCAACATTAGATAGTCATATTAGCATTTTATAAGTTAAAGATAAGAATGATACATGTAGGTAGTCTTGCTACCAATAAATCAAATTAACAGCTACGAATAAGCATAGAGCATTTCTGAACCATGACACTCTAGCCAAGGTAGGTCGGTATAAAGCGTCCATGGGTACCTACGATGTTGAGGGGTGCCTATTTTCTGTACTCTGTAGCTGCCGCTTACTACCCCGTTCAAGGAAGTGCTCCTGTTTTGCAAGTCTTTACGATTCTTCCCCCAACAGTCATTCGCTACCTACCTACCTTCAGTTTATCCCGTGGTTTGCTTCTCCTTGTTCTATTCATAAGCACCCAAGGTGCTCAGAACCTTCAAGCGTCACTGATTTCCACTGTCTCTTGCCCGGTTGTCGAGCAAACGAGCTTAGACCATCGGATATCTGCATAATACGTACAGCAGGCACAATCTTCAGTCGCGTTTTCTGGCAGATTTGTGCACCATCAGTATATTTCACCTCGTCTTTAGCTCCGATGACGATTTGATATTTCAATGAAGGAGGAAGAAGTCTTTGTGGCGGCCACATTTACTCGCGCTCATTATGGCTTCGTCTCATGGATTTAATATTATGAATCTAGCGCGTTCGTAACCTATAGATACTGACGCTTTCTTAATGGTTGCAACTACTAACATGACCGATTCTAGGTGATGTGAAGGCCGGCTCAGTCAGAGATAGAGAAAAGGCTGTGGACGGTATATCTGCCTTGTGTATTTCTAGACTCGGAGAGCTTACATTCATCTTAGAACTGGCGCATCTTCTTAATCCACGGAATCGAGCTACAAATCTGTAAGCACAGAGCCACCCCCTTTCGATCTCTCTAACAAGTACAAGCTCCGACCTCGGTGACAAGAGTTACCATGAGATCTTTGAAGCTATTTTCAGTTTCGTCCTTCGGGAGAAACCTATTTTCTATGACAAGAAGAAATCCCAAACCACAATAAATGCCACGACCTCTCGGCTATCAAAATGTGCCGATGCCGTACGCATGACAGTGGGACGTGGCAATCCAAAGATTGGACGAAAGACACTGCTCGCCATCGTGGACCACATCACTCAAGTTCTTCCGGGGCCTAATGAAGATTTCGTGCCTCCCTTACTCCAGGACTACATCAAAGCTTTGACCGAGGTGCTTTCCAGGCCGGCTCACGTAGAGATTCTCGCGAGGAAGGAAGGCCATCCCTGGGAGGTCTGTGTTGGGTTCTTCCTCGGTGTTGCTCAGTCCTTGCTTCCTAACGAAGGAGATGTTTCGACCCTCGCATTAGCCCGAGCGTCTCCAGCCTTGGTTCGATCATCACCAGCCCCAGGATCAGCAGGATATGGTCGATCTGGCGGACGATCAACTCCATCCACCCAAAGCCAGAGACGAGCTGCCCCTGGTGAGGGAGGCTTACTGAAAGATGTCTTAGAAGGACTGTACTATCTTGTTGTTGGCGGAAATGCACCCCTACTTCGGCAGTTCAAGGATATCACGCCAGTAGTTCTCAGAGTCTTGAGCCTCAAGCAAGTCAGTCTTGGTTCTTTGCAGACTCTGGCATTCGCCATCATCAATGCTATTTTCTCTGCTACTCATGCTGATGATTTGGAGCATGCCAGCTCTCTGGTGCAAACATTGGTGCCGCTCATGAGCTACTGGTGGAGATCAGAGAAAGTATCTCAGGATGAAGTCATCCGCGCGTTAAGAATAGAGATCTCTAGAAGTATCCTCTTGACACACCTTCACATAGAGCACTTGGCTCTCAGGTCGTCGGATGAAACCATACGCTTGGACTTGGAAGACTTGGCAGAAAACATCTGGTCTGAATACTCAAGGCGTGGTGAAGCATTCCGCCTCCAAATGAGCGACATCACATTTGCCTTATCCGCGTTACCCGCATATGGCCTACAACTGGATGTTTTTGGCCTCCGGCCACATAATGTTTATGGCGAGGGACATTGGGCTATCGTCCAAAACCTGGCGTTCCTCGAAGGTATCATGGCACTGCCTCGTCTGAAAAGACATGGAGATGATAATGGTGAACAAGATGAGCAACCACGCAAAAGACGGCGAACTCGTCAAGATAATTTGACTCGCATCCGGCTCAAGCTGAAGGCTGTAGATGTCACAATCTGCAGGACTGCCCTGCAGTTGATCCCATTTCTTTTGGCTCATAATTCATTAAGCCGCGAAGAACTTCTCGACTTATTGTCAGATTTGATATCATTGGCAAATGACAAGAACCCGGTTACAGCTTCTTGGGCCCTCATTGCTTCTGCAAGGTAAAATCACCCGTTTGCTGGGCACTATCCCGACAGGACATACTGCTAACACCATCAGCTGTATTGCTGACTTGAAAAGTTGCCATGATCAGGTGGACATGTGGCATCAGCTCTGGCGGTTTGCCGTACGATCTGTCAGTCTGCCAGGAACGAGCCGAGCGGCCGCTGTGCTTCTACATCAGCTGCTTGAAGCAGATGTCCTCCCTTATCACACCATTTCGCAGGACATTAACAATATGGTTACAACTGCCGATGTCAGTGGACCTAGCACCTTGAGTGATGCCTCTATCAGCTTGATGTTCCGTATTCTTCATATACGGAACACGAAAGTCCCGAGCGCAAGCCAAAGTACATGTCATCATATCATTCGATGGGTATTTCTAAGATGGAACCCAAGTGAGTTTGTTTTCCTGAGCTCAAATACATTTTAACGTCCATAGATGAATCTGCTTTCGCATCCTATAACTCCTTGCACGTTCAGCCAATTCACTTGGTAAACCTCATTCGAACGTGCTGCGGAACAACAACTCTGGAGTTGACCTCCTCCCCGGCAGCTCCAGGAGGCCCATTGACAGAGACCTGGATTTCATTTAAAGAGATTGAGCCCTTCACACGGTACATACTCTTATCGGAAGATCCATCTAACAACCACGCAACAACTGGGGGTTGCAGCTTTTCAAAGCCCACAGACTCACCACCATTGGCGGATGCCAACACACGTTATGCTTCCCAGAAACTCACTCTCGAACTCTTTTACCCTAAGTTGGGTGAATTGATGGAGCTTTGTACGTCGTGGACAAAGAAGATGAATGAAGGCGGTATACAAATCTCTTTTGATCGCTTCCAAAGTCTCGTATCGGCCTGTTTGGCGGGCACATTGTTGCTACCATTATTTGGCGATATCAACTCGACTCAGTCTTCGTCTGTCAAGTCAACTCTCAAAGAAATTCTAGAGAAGGGAATAAATTCCGCCTTGACGTCCGTTGAGCCCAATGCGTTTGTCGATTCAGTCCTGCGAGCCATCCGGCCCATTATGCCAGACTTAAATACGACAAGCCTCAACAGGGCTCTTACAAACAATCCTGGCCTTCTGCAGCTCTTCTCTCGAATTTGGAGCTCACTTGGGGAACAAAAGGACCAGGCGCATCATGACAACAGCATCGACCTAATGGACATTGACGAAGACTTTGACTCACAAAGTAGCAGAGCAAGTTCGATTCATGCGCCAATGGTAGTCCCACGTTTCAACCTTCAGATGAAGTTAGATACGCAGGCTTTCTATTCAGAAACGAGGGCGCGACTGCATTTCTTGTCTATAATACATGACGACGTTGGGCAGATTGGCCTCATCCCTGATGTCTACATGGAACATCTCATCAACTTGCAGGACGATGATTTACTCATGTGTCAAAACCTGCTATTAGACATTTTTACCTCTGATCTCATCGTTACTCCAGACAACGCGCTTTCTATCATCGAAAGACTTGGGGAGTATATTGGTCAGCCTGGTTATCAGTGTGCCGAAGTTGTTTTAAGTACCTGTATTGGAGTGATTGATGGGCTTCACTCCATTTGGCTGAACGATAAACGACATCTTTCAGACCGAGTGAGTGATCTTTATTATCACTTCATCAAGGTCTGTCTCACATCAAACATATTCTCGCCAAGGGCACAAACATCTATGGTTCAGTTATTGTTTACCCTGCTCCGAACCAACACAGAGTATGGCAAAGATCAAGGCCTTGATTCGCCTCGAACATGTTTACTTGAAATTCTGAAGAAAGGTCCGATGTTGGTCAAATTCGCCATCTCCCGGAATATCGCTAGCGTTTTCGATCTTTTTGTTCTTAAGCTTCATGATGAAGTTTTTGTGGATGTGCTGGACAGTTTACCAACCAACCCTCTCGATACTACGGGCATCGCATTCCGCTTGCTAGTCTTGTCAAATCTCGCCTGCCGATGGTCGACATTGCTTCGGAGATGCACATATCACATTTTTGAAACCCCAGGAAAGATATTGGACTCAACTCATTATGCAACTCGATGCTTGATCAATGTGTCAAACACGCTGAATTTGGAATCACCAAAAGCCTTGTTCCGCCTATTCTCCCGCCAACTTTTGTACACCTGGTTGGAATGTGATCCGATTGAGGATATCCCGTTCTCCATCTTTGGCTTCGCGACACTCGGAGATCTGCTCAAGTCAGCCCAGTCCGAAGCCATTGGCTTGACAGTAATGAGAGGACAAAACGAGGCATTTGCAGAGGTGTGTCGCAACCTGGGAAATTCTGAAGGCGACCTCGTTCGTCAAAATTTTACTACCGCCATCGCGTATAGCATGATCTTTGGTGACTCCAATGGGGGCGAGGACAAGGAGCGAGGCGAGACACATATAAAAAAGTTGCTCGGAAGTCAAGTATATATGGACTCTATTTATATCAACCTTGTTGATATAGCGGCCCTCTTCTTTGACCTCATCGACCAAGAAAATTCTCTGGAGAGGGTGTTTGCCAGGTACAAGCTCGACTACGCTGGCGAGATCATGGGTGCCGTGAAAGGCATGTCTCATTCACCTGCTGAGCTACCAGCGAACCAACAGCCAATGTTCAAGGCTAAGTATCTCATACATGAACTTCACAGGCTCTGCCAAAATACGGAGTTCCAATTTCACGACCTATGGACGCCACCTGTGGTTGTCTCGATCGCTCGAAAGCTTCTCAATACGGTGCATCCGGCTTTAGGGCCTCTGCATGCATGTTCCGTTCTTCGAAAGGTTCGAGTCTTGATTTCCCTTGCTGGGCCAGTCGCTTGGGACTCTTATCCCCTGGAAATGCTCCTGAACGCAACCCGTAAGTTTATTACGGACTCGGAGTGTGCAGATGATGCACTTGGAATTAGCCAGTATCTCCTGGGTCAAGGTGCCAAGCATCTCAACAACGTGCCATCGTTTCTCGCAGGTTATGCCCTGTCGACCCTCGCGTCGCTCCGAGTTTTTCTGGAATCAAGTCAGTCGAGCACTACCCAGGAGAGTCAGTTCAAAGCAACTATGAGCAAAGCAGAAAAGTTCCATGGATGGTTCAGCAAGTACCTCGAGGAATATGACTCGCCAATGTTTAAGGATCTTGCGCAAAGAAGTGCCTTCAAGTCCATAGCACAGTCTGCTGCTCGCATTCGATCTTCTGGAAATGCTGAAAGAGGCACTGCGGAGAGCAAACTATTGCTGGATATCTTGGACGACGGTGGCGCAGATCACCAGCTTCTCAACGATTCTTCTCGGCAGCTAGCTCTCGGTCTTCTTTGTAGTGACTTTAGCATTCCTGCGTCAATCAAGGACGACATCATCGAATCTGACCATGATGCTGTAAAGCATTCTACGGCTGTTTGGAAGAGCTGCGAGACAGAAAACCTAAGCGAAGAGTATCTAGCATGGGCAGGACGAGTTGTTGGGCGAGCCTTTTCGGCTTCCGGAGAGATTCCAGCCAATATTCTACGCGAATCACATCTTGCCCACTACCAACAGATAGCTCCAGGGTCAAATGGCTCAGAGATGGGAATACTCTACCTGCTTCAGGACCTTACCTCAAATCCCGATTCTGTCACTGCTGGTCTTGCCGAAGCTGCTCTACGATCCATTGTCTCAGATGCCGCTATACTTGAGGATGAACCACTAACTGTAGCTTGTCAGAAGAGTCTAACAGAGTCTCTCTTAGTAACTTCCCAATGGGGCTCGCACAGATCTCCCCCGTCTGACAAGGCCCCTGCTACTCCTCCTTCTTCACCAGATCAGCGAGACGTGTGGTCTGTGGGAATCACTTCGAAAGAATGGCTTCCGGGCTTGAGCGCACACCTTGCCCAATGTGTTCCAGAGTCAATCATTCTCTCAGTCCTGGCCCCCATTCTCGCCAGAGTTGAGCACTTTGCGGAGAGCGCGTTTCCCTTCGTTGCCCATCTTGCGCTCTACTTTCCGATAAATCAGCAACACTCCCCCAAGCGCCCATTTTCTGTGGCGATCAAGAGCTGGCTGAAATGTACTGATCCTATAGCCAAAGAAAATCTAAAGCTACTCATCAACATGCTTCTGTATCTCAGGACACAGCAGTACCCAAAAGAATCTTCAATAGCTGACCGGTCGTATTGGCTCGAGGTGGATTCCGCGATGGTTGCATCAACGGCGTCGCGATGCGGCATGTATAAGACCGCTTTGCTTTTCGCCGAGTATGTTACTCCTGAAACCTCACGGTCCTCAAGAAGGTCCTCGGCCGCAAAGGAGGTGGATATGAGCGACACTCTCCTGACGATCTTTGAAAATATCGATGATCCAGATGCATATTATGGGCTACCCGAAGAACCCAGCCTTTCTAAGGTTGTCGCTCGCGTAGAATATGAGAATGATGGTCCAAGAAGCCTTGCATTTCGAGGCGCCATGTACGACAACCATATATTCTACGGAGATCCAGTGGCTCAGTCAGACGAAGAAGCTCTAGTCAGAGCCCTGGGTACACTTGGTTTGTCAGGACTCTCGAACTCACTTCTCCAGACACAACAAAACATGGAGTCATCCCCAGCCGCTCTCGAGGACACTTTCAATACTGCTAGGAAATTAGGGATTTGGAACCTTCCTGCTCCCTCAAGTGATCATCACGCGGTCACAGTATACAAAGCGTATCAATGTATTTCCCAAGCAGCCGATATTGCGAATGTGCAGACAGCTGTGCATGAGGGCTTCAGTCGCACGATGAGAAGCTTGGCCGCCCTCGATCTGAACGCAACTTCATTAAGGAAACGACTTGGAGCTTTGGCATCCTTAACAGAACTCGACGATGTTATAGGGGTTTCTGACACTGCAGAGATGGATGGTATTATCGAAAAATTCAAAACTCGTAGTGAATGGATGCGAAGCGGACTGTGAGTATCCGTTATTATTCGTAGAGTATGCTACTAATCATCATTAGGTACGGTAGTGTCAGCCAGATCTTGTCTTGCCGTGGGTCTACGATGAGCATGGTCAGTCAGCAGAATACCCTTCGAACAAATATTAAGCTTTCCGTGGCTGCTGCACGGCATATGGAGGTAGAAGCAATGATCACCGTATCTCAGATCTATCGTTATCACCAAGCAACACAAGAGAGTCTCAGAATATCCACTGGGCTCACCATGCTCATCCCAACATGCGCCGCCTTAGACATTCATGTTGACGCAGCGGTCAACATCGAGACAGCCAATTCTCTCTGGGATTATGGTCAGATGAGCACATCCATCCGTATGCTCCAAGGCATCGACAGAGATGCTTCCCTCAAAAAGCAAACTCTACCGGTCAGCCGATCTGATTTACTTTCGAAGATTGGGTATCAGGTTTCTGTCGCTCGCCTTGAAGAGCCACACGACATTCAGAAAAACTACCTGGAACCTGCACTCAAGGAGCTCAAAGGCAAAGGCCAAGGTCGGCAAGCAGGTGCTGTATTCCATCAATTTGCCATGTTCTGTGATCAGCAACTGCAGGACCCAGATGGTCTGGAAGACCTGAAAAGACTTCAAAGTCTAAAGAAGGCCAAGGGCGATGAAGTGTCAGAACTTAAAGCCCTGGTCAGCGGTACCAAAGATACTCAGCTGAAAACTAGATATTCACATGTCTTGAATAAGGAGAAGCAATGGCTAGATCTTGATGAGCAGGAACTGCGGCGAGTCGAGCAGACTCGCAGTGAATTCGTTCGGCTGAGTCTCGAGAACTACCTCCTATCTCTTATTGCCTCTGATGAGCACAATAACGACGCCCTTCGTTTCACGGCTCTTTGGCTGGAGCGATCAGAAGAGGAGACTACTAATAAGGCGGTTATGCGACATTTGTCTGACGTGCCAACAAGGAAATTTGCTGGTCTTACCAATCAATTGACATCCCGACTGCAAGACCAGGACACATCATTCCAGAAATTACTGTTGGAGCTGGTCTACAAAATCTGTGTAGACCACCCTTATCACGGGATGTATCAGATCTGGTCTGGAACCAAGGCAAAAGCGCAGCAGAAGGATGACGTAGCTGTTCTACGTGTCAGAGCAACAGATCGTGTTGCGAAACGCCTTGCCGAGACCCAATCTGTTGCCAACATTTGGCTCTCGATTGACAAGACAAGCAAATACTATCACGCTCTTGCCATGGACCGGAACCCCAATAGGTACAAGTCGGGTGCGAAGATCCCGCTCAAAGAGTCTTCGCCCGGGCACAACCTCATTAACTGCTTGATCAAATACCAAATTCCATCTCCAACTATGCACATCGAACTCTCCCATACGAAAGATTACTCAAAGGTCCCGATCATCTCCAAATTAGAGCCCACCATGACCATTGCTTCAGGCGTCAGTGCTCCCAAAATCATTACTGCCATTGGAAGCGATGGCGTGCGATACAAACAGCTTGTCAAAGGAGGACATGACGACTTGCGACAGGATGCTATCATGGAACAGGTCTTTGCGGCCGTATCGTCTTTGCTGAAGCTTCATAGGACGACTCAGCAGCGCAACCTAGGAATCAGGACATACAAGGTATTGCCACTCACTGCATCTTCAGGCTTGATTGAATTCGTCCCCAACACGATCCCGCTTCACGAGTTCTTGATGCCCGCCCATGAAAGATATTACCCAAAAGACTTGAAGGGCTCCCAATGTCGTAAGGAAATATTCGGGGTCCAAAGTCGGACGGTAGAAACTCGAATCAGCACCTATCGCAAGGTTACAGAGAAATTTCATCCAGTCATGAGGTACTTCTTTATGGAACACTTCATGGACCCAGATGAATGGTTCCTAAAAAGATTAGCGTACACCAGAAGCACTGCGGCTATATCGATGCTGGGACACGTTCTTGGTTTAGGAGACCGACATGGGCACAACATTCTCTTGGACCACAAGACAGGGGAAGTTGTCCACATTGACTTGGGTGTTGCATTTGAGGCTGGCCGTATTCTGCCAGTACCGGAGTTGGTCCCCTTCCGGCTGACAAGAGACATTGTGGATGGAATGGGAATCACCAAGACAGAAGGCGTCTTCCGGAGATGCTGCGAGTTTACACTAGATGCCCTAAGAGAAGAGCAGTACTCGATCATGACAATCTTGGATGTGTTACGGTTTGATCCGTTGTATACGTGGTCGATCTCACCACTTCGACTTGCCAAACTTCAAAAGGCGAGACACAACGACGAAACCCCAATGGACGATGAACAAAGCGAGGCAGAGACGAAGAAGGGCAAAAAGGCTACGGGGCACGTCAACGAACCATCTGAAGCTGACCGAGCCTTGGAGATCGTGAGGAAGAAGCTTTCGAAAACGTTGAGTGTGACTGCAACAGTAAACAAGTTGATCAACCAAGCCACCGATGAGCGAAATTTGGCAGTCTTGTATTCCGGTAAGCTAATAAGATGTCACCAACTTGAGTTCACAACTAACAAACCCGTTTTCCCAGGTTGGGCAGCATATGCTTAACATGTTTGGTAGTAGCCAACTTGAGGCAGAGAGAAATGTAACACATATCATGTAGTTAGCGACATACTGAGGACTGAATCATAATAGACGGCACAGCGAATGTAGACATCTCGCGTATAGCTAAAGTTTCAGCCCAAGACGTCAATTGCATTTCATATCATCAGTTTACAGTTGAGGATACGGTAATAACTTAAAACTGGTTTCGTAACTAAATGCTCGCTAGCACTTGGGGAAGTCCGAGCTATCAAAACCGAGATGTAAGTCAGAAGTTGCTGATACCTAATGATTACCCTAAGCTTATAAAGTAATTATACTGAAATAATAAGAAGAGCTCGGAAAGTTGAACTTGATTCAGAGAAGGCTTCGGTGGAGCTAGAGAACCAATCTTGTGTTCTTGCAAGATCATGTATAGTACACAAGTTGTTGCATTGTTTTTGTCACACAAACCGATGACGCTCTTTAAGCCGGAGGTAGATGGCGGTAGCTCCAGTTTCTTATCTTATCATGCACACAAGCACCTTCAATCAACACACCCACCTCATATACTATTCAGACTTACCATCATCTCTAAGAGTATTGCCTTTACGCTTCTTCGATAGTCCATTTTCGTTTGATTCTGAACAAGAAATACTCTGATATTACACTTCTCCCTTACTTCTGCTCACGACTGAATACCGCAACCAAACACAGGACAGTCCGAGAAACCGAGGCCTCGCGACAGCTCTTCGAACGGTTGTTCCGGGCCTCGTTCTTTTCTTGATACATCGCCTGGGTTCACTCCATGCAACCTTTGGCGTCGGAAACATCCTCTCCCTCCCGGCGAAGGCCGCGGTTAGACTCATCATCCTCAGTATCACCTCCCCTTGCCACCTCCAAGCGAGCGCGCTTCGAAATGACCACTGCCACAGCGCGGGGCAAGCTCCCCGAGACCATCGACCCAACGCAGCAACCGTCTGCGTTCAAGCCTTATGCTGGTTCCAAGAAGCTTGTCATCAAGAACCTGCGGGCGCCCACGAGTCGAGATACCCAGGTCGCGGAGTACTATAAACGGACGGAGAAGGAGCTCGAGGACTCCCTAGAGGCTGTCTTTGCGGGGCGGACACCCGATGTCCCCTTAGAGAGGCTATACCGGGGTGTTGAGGATGTCTGCCGAAAGGGGGATCCCGCGAAGGTGTACCAAATGCTCAAGGAGAGGATTGATGTACACTTGCAGCGGTTTGTGCTGCCTAGAATCCAGAAGAATGGACATGCTTCGAACCTCGATACCGTGAAGAGCGCACTAACGGAATGGAAGACTTGGAATACACAAACAGTAGGCTGAATGTTTCTATATGGGTTTGAGATGCTAAGAATTACTGGCAGATATTGATCAGATCAACATTCAGCTACCTCGACCGAACATATTTACTACAGAAGAATCTTGCATCTATAAACGATATGGCGATCCAGCAGTTCAGAAAGATGGCGTTCCCATCCCAGAGTCAAGCCTATAAAAACTCCGTCGGCGTGAAGCTAATCGCAGGTGTTTGCGATTTGGTTGAGAACGATCGAAGAGGCATCGACCAAATCGAACCTGCATTACTGAAAGATTCCATCATGATGCTTTATGTTTTGGAGGTCTATGTCAAGCACTTTGAGCCCTACTTTTTAGAGCAGTCTGAGAGATACTTCAGAGAATTTGGGGAAGCTTGGAGCACATCAAGCCTCAAGGACTACATTTTTGTTTGCGAGAAGTTACTGAAGAAGGAAGACTATCGCTGCATCCAATTCAACCTCGATAGTACGACGGAGAAGCAACTTATGGATTCTGCACACACTCACCTCATCACCAACTACTCAGAAAAGCTTCTCAACGGTGGCAACCTGGCGAAGCTGCTGGCTGATAGAGAAGTCGAGTCAATGAAGGCTTTGTATGACTTGCTTCGGTTATCAGGGATCCAAAAGAAGATGAAGGATCCATGGGACAACTACATTCGATCAACGGGCTCGGCAATCATCAGCGACAAAGATAAGGGTGATCAAATGGTTTTGCGCTTATTAGAGCTCCGCCGATCACTCGACTTGATGATTCGAGATGCTTTTAATAAGGACGAAGACTTCCTTTGGGGCATGAGGGATTCTTTTGGGAAGTTCATGAACGACCGCAAAGCTGCCTCTTGCTGGGACACGGGAACATCCAAAATCGGCGAGATGATAGCCAAATACATCGACATGCTTCTGCGAGGTGGCTTGAAGTCATTACCTAAAGAGCTTCTGTCAGATGTTAAAGATCGAGCGACAGCTGAGAAGGAAGGTCAAGCCAGCACTGGCGATGAAGATGCTGAGCTTGATAGACAGCTTGATCAGGCGCTCGAGCTGTTCCGCTTCATCGAGGGCAAGGACGCTTTTGAGGCATTTTACAAGAAGGACTTGGCTCGGAGATTGCTCATGGGACGAAGTGCCAGCCAAGATGCTGAGCGCAACATGTTAACAAAGCTTCGAGGAGAGTGCGGTGCAAATTTTACACATAATCTGGAACAGATGTTCAAGGATCAGGAACTCGCCAAGGATGAAATGGAGTCTTTCAAGCAATGGTGTCAAGGCAGTGCTGAGCGCAAGAATCCTCTGGACCTTTCCGTCATGATTTTGTCCGCTGCTGCATGGCCAACTTACCCGGATATTCGTCTCAACCTGCCTGACGAGGTTGCTGCGCAGATCGAGAGATTTGACAACTATTACAAGAATAAGCATACAGGACGAGCATTGACGTGGAAGCACTCATTGGCTCACTGCTCCCTCAAGGGCATCTTCGCCAAAGGGCCAAAGGAGCTTCTTGTATCTGCATACCAGGCTGTGGTTCTGATGATGTTCAACAGCGTGCCGGCTGATGGATTCTTGGCATACGAACAGATAGCCACGGGAACCGGTCTTTCAGGCGGTGACCTTGATCGCACACTTCAGTCACTCGCTTGCGGCAAAGCGCGGGTGCTAACCAAGCACCCGAAAGGTCGTGATGTCAAGCCTACCGATACGTTTACTTTTAACAAAACATTTACGGATCCCAAGTACAGAGTCAAGATTAATCAGATCCAGCTGAAGGAGACAAAGGAGGAGAACAAGGCTACAAATGAAAGGATCGCTCAAGACCGACGTTTTGAGACACAGGCAGCCATCGTTAGAATAATGAAAAGTCGCAAGAGCATGGGTCACAGTGACCTAGTGGCAGAGGTTATCAACTTGACAAAGAAAAGAGGTAGTGTTGAGCCGGCGGCGATTAAGAAGGAGATCGAGAGGTATGTGATACAATACGTTAAAGGTACTGTCCGGAGGTGGCTAACGCTAGACGCAGTCTTATTGAGAAGGATTACATCGAAAGAGAGGGCAATTCCTACGTGTATCTGGCATAAGGCTTGGGTAGTAATAGAGATTGGCGAGGCAAGGCTATCAGGCTCAACGCTGAAGACGGCAGTAGAAGGGTTTATAGGTAAGGCAACTGCATGCTACAACGACACAGACATGTATGTACCCATACCAATGAATTTGGTTCTTATATCAGAATATGACTCTACCTTGGAGCAAACGACGGAATCCGGGAATCGAACATCAAATGAAAAGAAACGAAGCAAAGGGGGACCATAGGCGGCAAGGTAAGCAATAGTTGAGTAACATATTGTTAACTAACTGAGCTACTTCGCTGAATGAGTAGATAGCTACTTGAATATATAACCAGGTAGTTCATTTCTGCAAGAAGCCGTTGATTGGTAAGAATGGTGCGTTGGGGTTGATGGGGCGTGGGTGCCTAGAGGGCTGAAGTGATATCCTTGCTGTTTGCGAACTTCACCAGTCCTCCCGAGTTTCTTCAAATTATTCTGAGTTTAAGCGATTTTCACACGGGACTGCTTTGTTTTCCAAGCGTGAAAACCCGTCAGTGGGTTGGGTATGTCAACTTTCTAGCTGTAGAAATATACCTACTCTGTATACCTAAGTACCTATCCATACTATTGTTGCAGGACCAGAGTCAACTAGGATAGAGTTAAAACTGAAAACTACAACTGTAACAGCAATATTGATTAAGAAATTCTTGCGAGAGTAGTAACTTCAGAAACGATTTCTTCACTAAGTCGACGAGTGGTAGGGACTACGAGTAGTATAGTTGAACCGTGAGTGTTTTAATATCTTTGAACCAAAAATGAACTATGCCATCTCGGCGGATATATGATAGTAGGCTTCTCAATACGACTTGAGAAATTAAACCTTGCCTTTGAATACCCTAGGAGGTCGAGTATGATAACCACAATGCGCCTCCTTACAAGCTCCATGTCACGATGGAGCTTGTAGCCTGACATGCAGTGACCTGCGTCTCTGTATGAGCCCGTATATTCGTCGATACTCAGAGCCAGGGGGCTTCAGAGAGTTCTGGACGACATGATGATGACGACGCATTGTTCCGTGCCGTTGGCAGATTTGAAGAAGGCCACTTGATATCTTGATATCATGGGAGAAGAGGAACAGGACTGTCATTGATCCCATGGGATTGCTATGGATGGCGGGGAAGTAAAATTTAGAAGAGCGAGTATAGTTTACCAGTGCGAATCTGTTATGATGAATCTTTACCAGCACAATGAGCTGTACTCTTTGAAATGAACGAGTTACATGACAAGATTAACACTGATGGATGTATCGCAATCGCCAAGTAGAGGATTCCTGATATTTATAGGTTTACTATCCTGAAATAAGATGAGAACCCTCGGGATTCTTTCGATCTTTTGCCCTACTTTGTACTCTCTCAGTTGCTGACTTGAGCAACTCGTGAGAGATGCCTCATCTATCTATGGCACCAACGCCTCGAAAGAGCAAGAAGTGCGATTCAAACCCTGGAAAAACAGCTCGTAAAATAGAAACCGAGTCATGGAAGTGGAATCGTGGCTTCTTGGGAAGAAGACAGGACCAACACGTTCTGTTGGGCTGAATCGGCCTTGAGGAGAACGACAAGGCAATTGTGAGGCAGAAGGCTGAAAAGGCCACCCAGAGACTCACCGACGGCGTTGAAGGGAATAAGAAGGAGAGTCTAGACTCGACACAGCATTCTCTTGATATGACACTAGTCGCGGAGTGCTCTGAAGACAACAAGATTTGGTATCTATTCCGGTCTCTGGACAAACACATAGTAATTTGCAGGCTTAGTGGCCCCATGGGACAAGTTGTATCACTCGAGATCTTGGTGCTTTACATCGGGCGTGCTTGAGATAATATGTTGGTATTGCCTGAATCTCTACCGACTTAGTAGTTACCTTTTGGAATGGCCAACAAGGGTACTGAGACATTAGATGATGTACGCACGTGTATCGATGCTCTGATTCCTAGGGATACATTCTGAAGGCAAGTGATGGTGTTGTCGGCCATTGACGAATGTCGCTGGCGTAAATCAATACTAACCAAGACTTACACTCGGATTCGCAAAAAGAGTAGTCTACTTGATCGCCCTCAGAACAAGAAAAGAGAAAAGGCAAAGTACCTAATCGACCCCTCACGAGGCAGCCACAAGGCAGCCATGTTCGGGCGCCCGGTCAGAGTTAGCAGACATGAATTGAGGGTGTGAAGGAGAAACGCCTTGAATATTAATTCCTTCGCAAGAGATAGAACAGACACGCCCGTTCTGAGTTGAATACTCATGGAACTCGGGCATGTCCCAGACCCAAGTTGACAGGCGGCCAGTTGCCTGATCATCGACGTTTGTATCGCCGTCGGGAAGGATTGATATATTGAACTTTCTTGACAGGTCACACGGCCACGCGGTAGACACGTCTTTGTGCTATCGCCAACTGTACATATTATGTGTTGCCGCGCTCTGCTATGCTGTGCTTTGCTGTCTCATATCAAGACTGATAAAACCCGTATTCATGTCTTAGAATTCACACATAATTCATAACGACTAAAACATGAAACATGTTCACTTTCGCCTCATTCTTGCTGTCGCATTGTATCTTGGCGTATAGAAACTCATGGAGGCCATCCATCATCAGCAGCCTGCGCCGCACATGCACTTCTAGACTGGGCCATTCAACCTCCGCATCATAATATGTTCGACATACTCACACAGAGTTGCAACAGAACTAGGCCACTTTTGAACAAACCGCTGACTATATCGTGCATAAGATGGGATGGGCCGCGACGCGGTGTCAATGGATTGCGTTACCACCATCTACACTTTGGACGCTCTCACTTCCAAGGCAATCAAGGCCGATTGAGTCATTATGCTTCGATCTCACTTTATGCGCATTTTCAACCATGTTAATCACAACTGCCGCTGACTTGGCGAACCAACACAGACGAAGTATCGTATCTGGAATCGTAATCCGCACTTTAGCACGACAGTCTGTCTGCCTTGCGAGAGATGGTGATCATTGACCGTATCAACCAAAAATGCACATCATTCAGCTCACTACTGTGCATTCTCTGCAATCACTTGCATACCCGACCTTCCCGTGAAGCTATTCCTTAGTGCAAGTCTCAACTTGTTTCGCCAATCCCCCGATGTGTCCAACCCGGACCTGTCGCTCTGACTTTCGTGCCATGGCGGACAGGGCCTAGTTCCACGACAGACCACTCTTCTCGACTGTGGCGATACACTGCATCTCCCTCTGTCCTCTCGTCCTCAGGAGCACAAGCAAGCTTCGGACATATCGAGCGACATCAACGCCCAACGAGTTCGTGGTGACTTTTTGAGTCCAGCCATGGTGTATCCGAGGCAATTATCTGATTCAACAGCACAACAATGCAGGGCCTCGTTGAACTCGAACAAATGGTTACGCAGCGTAAAAGATCTCCAGATCATCGTGTTAAACTCTCACCGGGCGACCGAGGGCCGCAGAGTAACACACCCAGACACTTGGTCATAGTGAATGGCATAGCATAGCTAGCATGGGGCGCTGTATCTCAGAAACGGCGATCGCCTTCCTGCATATCTGGGCGCTGACAGAACGGGCTGTCGGTGTCTGGTCACAAATCGTCTCAGGTCAGCCTCTCGGCAACTTGCCTCATCGTCCATCGTCGGTCGCCATATCGAGACAACATGTGGTAACACATATTGGAGGCGCCGGTTGAAAGGACTATCTTAAGTCGTTGGATTCTGCCGATTGGCTGATACAAGTCAGTCTGGCCGCGTCAACCAGGCGAATGATGCGGTATCTCAGTCGAGTTCGGCAAGGAATGCATTTGCCGATTACCTGGTTCACTTCGTCTGAGAGTCCTACTGTAGGCTTATTCATGATATCGCAATCAATGTGCGTAGTTGGCTTGCGCCAAGCGGTTGTGCTGTTGGTGGAGGTTAACGGGCGAACCACCAACTCAAGCGCAGAACGACCAGTGTATGGTTCGCCTTTAACAACCTTTAGCTTCTCAGTAACACAGAACCGACTTTCATCATCAAGTGTATTCATCCCTTCCGTATTGTTTCGGAATACCAGGTCAAGCAACCAATGCCAATACGTACTTGTCTTGAGCAACAGCTCTTCAAGTTCAAATAGACCCTCACTCGCCCTTTGAGTTCCCCACAGAGATCCAGAGATACTCCCAATTCAGCTCGAACAAACAGTTCTTCATTTCCTCATATCTACAAGCAAAGAAAGCCTCCTCCAATTGCTTGACATACCTGCCTTAGCAAGGCTGTACTGCACCCCTCCTTGGTCCTCAAC